>JAAQRG010326829.1:10000-18015 GCA_011634625.1 Babylonia areolata | reverse complement strand
AAAATAACTGAGCAGTCGCAGCAAATCATTTTTTGTCCAGTCAGGACTTGGCTGACGCTGAAACAAATGATTTAGCAATTAAAAAAATGGGGGGGGGGGAGGCAAGCAGGGCATGAAACTTTAACAATTGGCATGAAACTTTAACAATTTATCTCATAATCTTCTCTCTTCTTTATATATATATATTTTTTCTTTTCTTTTTTTTTCTTTTTTTTTTTTTCCCCATCCAATAAACTGCACCAGTGCAGTGGGATTACCCCCATGACTGATGGCCAGCCCAAGTCCCCCAAACACAGCCACACCTGGGATGGTCAGCCCAGTGCCAGAGCTGGGAGTCGATAAGGAGCTTATGATGTTACCAGGTCTCCAGGAGGCCAGACAACAGAGGAGACCTGCACTGATGCTGAGTCAGGTTTGTAGTGTTAAGTTGTGACTATACAGACAACACTGATCAGTTAGTCATACTGATAGAGTGAGACTGAGCAAGTATCTCTCTGAAAGTGGAGACCACCGCACATCCGTGAAGAAAAGAGTGCCAGCAAACATCATTTCAGCTACAGCATTTAGTATCACAATCAGCTTTTTCTTGCTCATCCAGTAGAAAACATAATTGAATACTGAACTAAACATGAAATTCATCTGGTGGAGCACATTTCAATGAGTTTTCAACCAAAGAAAGGTTGATAAGTTTACCAGCCCAGTCTGTCTTCAAAAGTCGGTCAACACTGAGTCACAAAATATGCAGTTTCCAACATATTCCATGTATCATGGCAATAGTCCTGTCACAGAAATGCAACTTTGGGGAGGTGTGTGTGTGTGTGTGGGGGGGGCATTTAGAAGAATTAAAAGATTCATATTGTATGTAAAACTTTACAATCGTTAGGAAACAAAAAAATCTTCTATAGCTTCTATCCGTTTCATATTCCTGAAAACTAACAGTGTCTTTTGTTGATTATAGACCCTAAGACCGCCAACATAATTATGGTTGCGAGAAGTAGAGATGGCTCTGATATCCATCAATTTTTCAATAATGAAGTGTTTGCTATCTCTTGCAATACTTTGTATCAGTAACAACAAACATATCCAAGAATGCAATTGCAGCATTTTTTAAATATTTTTTTTGTGACTTGGCACCCTGAATAGGGAAGTGAAGAAACTGAAACTATACACCCTACCCTATCTGCATTTATTAGCAGTTTCCAGACAGTTAAGTTTCAGTTTGATTCTGACCGATCTCATACTGACCAGTCTGAGTGTTTCATCAGACTATTTCTGAAGGGTGCACAGCCGAATGGTTAAAGTAACTTGAAGTGTTGGATTTACAATCTGAGGGTGATGGGTTCAATCCCAGTATCAGTGCCTTCTTGGGTAAATGTGGTGATTTTTTTCTATCTCCCAGGTCAACATAAATGCAAACCTACTGGTACTAGTGCCTTAACCCCACCCCCACATCACGGGCCCCTTAGAGTATGCACATGCAAAGAATAAAATGTGCATTAAAGACCCCATAATCTAGGTCAGTGTTTGAAGGGTTATGGAAACACAAACATACACTGCATGCACATATAAAATAACTGAGTATAGCTGCCTATACAGCTGGGTAAAAACAGAAAACTGATAAATCAACAAAAAGCCCACTTGTAGACCTATACATAATACATCATTACAAGTTAATACAACCGAACCTGTTAGTTGTAGCCCATGAACTTACAAAAAAGTTAATCAATATTATCTTAAGATGACAGAAAAAAAAATGGTACAGATTTCAAGATAACCACTAAACATTGTGGCAAAACGATCCTTTACATGTTGATCAACTTGATACTCAAGATCATGTTCAGCTGACAAAATCAAATCAATCATTTCTGATTCAGTGATTGGACATTTGTAAACAAATAAAAGGATAAGGTTGTCCTATTGTCTGCAGTTCTTAATGACGTGATAATAAGATTCAAACCGCGAGTTTAACCACTTGATTTAACTTGTGGAATCCTGCATTTGGCCTACTGATTTTTTTCACTGTAACTTTTAGTTTTACCCTGAACATGATCACTGTCCAAATATTTCGATTCGTGTCCAACAAGTATTTCGGAAACACACAAATGTACGAAAGGCGACAGGGACAGTGACAATAACATCCACTGACTGATCCATGGTGTGTTGCAATGAATGAATGAATGCGGTTGATTTATCGAACCAACTGAATGAGATCATCCTGACTGACTCAGTTGACTTCTGCTGCTTTCGGCAGCTTCCTTGGGAAAGATACTCACGAGTTGACTGTGTTGTACTGATGGATGACATTTTCATCTACTGTGACTGCAGGCATTTTCAAGTGCAAACAATACATAAACAACTGTCAGATGCAACGACGGCACTTACTTTCAATGTGCTGGACTGCATTTTGTCTGACGCCTCAAACCCTGGCACAGACTTAACATTTCTGGCAGCCATTTTGGAATCCCTCCAGAAGGCAATGCCTATGTGTCGCTAAGGTAGATTTCACAACAGAAACAAAAATCAGGCTTTAACTGTGTCTTCCATATTCAGTAAAGCAATGCACATCCATCTAATTACAAATACACAGGCAGTTGACACCGTAATTTCTCTTCTTTCATCTTTGTTCACTGGAGTCTGCCATAACAGTCACGTGACCAGCTAATTTTGGAGGTGCTTGGAATGCTGGCAGTTTCGTAGCCCGGACATAGGCACATCATTTTTTTCTTTCTTTTCTTCTCTAATGTTTTATCTTGTTTACACAAGAGGACCTAATCTGGACACATACGAAAACCAATTGTTCGAGGTAACCCGTGGCAATACACGCGCAAGCTGTGGAGTGTCGTGATAAGAAATTTCCTTCTTTATTTTTTTAATCACAAACATTTTGTTCAATGAAGAGCACACCGTGTACGTACATTGTCACGGAACCGCAAAAAATCAGAATATATCAATCGAACGTCATTTTGTTTTTATGATTTTTTTCTGTCGTCCCATATATTAAATATGCGCTTGAGTGCTGCGTTAAGTTCTTGATCGCATGGTCAACACTGCCGAGACTGATGCATGTGACTGAGTTCAGTTTATCATTGAGTAATTCAGCCGAGACGGAGTTCAAGTTAATAAGATTCGATCCGGCAGCTCTAACCCCATCAGTATATCCCTTCTGTAATTCCTTTCTTTCAATCATCTTGGTGATCTTTTACGCATTTTGTGTACTCCCAGTCCTCCCGTCCCCCCGCACTCCTGCAAGGTCAGGCTCGGGCTCCCCTGTCGCGGGCCCCCACCCCCCGCTTAACTGAGTTCTCAGCCGAGTTCAGTCCCCTGTGCTCATCACCCTCTCCTAATCTTTCACATTTTTATGAAGCTACCCTTGTTCATCGTCTCGATCATGGCCTAATAATTATATTCATATATCATTTCTGGTCATGATCCCCAATCCATTCGAAGACAAATATTTTCCTGTATTCCTCAGTCCTTCTATAATATCATCCATTCCGTCAGTCTCCAGTCATAGGGTACCTATCTATCTATTCAAGTTATCTACCTCATTATCTCTCTCTCTCTCTCTCTCTCTCTCTCTCTCTCTCTCTCTCTCTCTATATATATATATATATATATATATATATCTGTGTGTGTGTGTGTATTTTGCTGTGGTGACTGCATGATTATTGGATCTCTCCGATCTGATCACCGTGATCACCGTCAGTTTTCAACCGTTCACTTATAGTAACACTGACGAATCATAGGGAGTAATACGTTTGTGTAATTTAATTCTGTGAAAGAAAAAAGGAGAAAATATGCAGGTGCATTTTTCATACTTCTTCTGTTTTTGTTTTTGTTTGTATTTTTTAATGTCGTCTGGTTTTTATTGAAATGTCATCAAACCTGAAGCCTTGGGCAGTGAAAATGAGGACAAAATGAACTATGGTGTCAGAGCCGTACAATGTAACAAAAACAATAATAATAATAACAATAATAATGATAATAATGGTATTTACTGTATATAGCGCTGAATTTTGTGCAGAGACAAATCAAAGCGCTTTCGCACCACTGAGTCATTCACACGCATGCTTGACTCTAAAAACTGGAGAAACTGAAGACAAGGAAGATGCAGGCAAGGGAGGCTATTTTGGGAAGAAGTGGCTTTTAAGGCCAGTCTTGAAAGAGCTGTATGTGGAGACTTAATTGACGAAGCGAAAGAGGAAGTTCATTCTGTTCAGTTTTCTTTCACCAGTGTCACTGTGTCAGTTAACTGTTTCTCTTACTTTACTGATGGCCATTATTGTCACTAGTTTCATGACCATACGGGAATATAAGCCAGAATGATTCTAATTTGGTTCTGACGGTTTTCATTTTGTATGAAATGTGTTTGTTTGTTTGCTGCTTCTTTCTGTCTTTTCAAAAGACTGCAAGTACATTTCTGTAGGGTTGCTAACAGGTTGATGCACATGATCTTACTGATGTGTTTGTGGGTTTCACTGAGTGGCTGTGACTGGGATCAGTTGTCTCAGATCCGGCGGAACACACACACACACACCCACACACACACACACACACCCACCCACACACACACACACACACTGACACACACACACACACGGCACACACACACACACACACACACACACACACACACACACACACACACGGCATGCATCAGTGCGTAGTACATGCACATGTGCGCGCACGTACGTACAAACACAAAAACCCAAACACACCTGTACAAAAGAAGTCAGATTACTTAAGCATGATGCGTATGGCACGTTTTTAATACTTGCTTTTCAACCAAGAGCATAATATTGTACTTTCTTAATAAGCCGGAGCACTCTAGGACAAGCATGAATACAAAATCGAGCAGAATGTTACACGCAAAAGAACATGTACACACTTAAAAAAAAAAAGGAAATAAAAAAAAGAAGAAGTATATATAAATCGAAGCATGGATGCTTCCTGATATTGTCTATTATAGATATTTGTAAAACTGATGAACAAGGAACCAAAACTTGAGAAAAAAGAAATCATTATTAGTCACGGTCATAAAATGATCATGCATAAAAAAAAAGAAAGTCAAAACACACAAAAAACTCGCTCGTAGATACCAGTGAACGTTGGAGTTATAACCCAGAAATACAGAAAGAAAGAAGTTAAAGAAAAAAAACGCAAAAGTGTTCTTTATTTGAATCTGTGAAGAAATACTTCTAATTGCAAAACACTGAATGAACTTGTGTAACGGAGTGTGTATCAAAGATATGAATTCGATAAAACCGATATAATGATTACAAAAAACAACTTGAACTAGCAAGCACCTGAAGCAACAACACGAAGACGGAATGCAAAAGCTTACCAGAATCTGACTGCACTGAAATGCAAGCACAAGACTTTATGCTAGTCGTGACAATCATCAATCCATAAAACACCCAGTACTCATAGCAGAACAAGCTTAGAAACAGGAAAAAAGAAAGAAAGAAAAAAAAGAAAAAAAGAAAAAAAAAAAGAAAAAAGAAAAAAGAAGAAGACGAAGAAAAAAGAAAAAAAGCAAAAAAAAAAAAAAAAAAGCACAGCTGTTTGTTTATATTTCCTACCTTGTATTTCAAATAATCCATCATGAATAGCAAAAACAGGGGTAGGGAGGGAGGGGGTGGGGGTAGTGGTGGGGAGGTCTGGCCCCAGTGGGGAAAATCAACACCCTCTCCCCATCCAAGAAGGCAAAGAAAAGTACTCAGTTTAAAAAAAAAAAATTCTGATCAGTTCTCCTATGCAGCAAATTCGCGTTTTAATCTTAACAAGTGTACCGACGTACAGCATCTTTCACTGAGTTGTAAAATAAAACGAATTGGGAACACATCATGTTAAACTGATCTGTCCGAGTCTGTCAATTTGAACTCCCCCCCCTCCCCCCAAAAACAACAACAACAATTCGCTATTAATTAACGAAGTGCAAGGATTCATGTTTTCCCACAAACCCTTCAGGAATGGCATCGTGTTTAACTTGATTGACATGTGAAATGGAGCTGCAGCTGTGGGATTCAGATTCAGTGCTGACTGATTTTCTTCACTGAGTCGTCAATTTCTGAGACCGCCTCAGCCGTCTGTGCAGTGTGCCGCGCCAGTCAGTGTGCGCGCGTGCGTGTGTGTGTGCGTTGCGTGTGTGTGTGTGTGTGTGTGTGTGTGGTGTGTGTGTGTGTGTGTGTGTGTGTGTGTTTCCCCCGACTCCGTATCACCATACTACTCCTCCCTCCCTTTTTCATGTTCTCATACTCCGAGATCTTCATTGACTCGATTTTACATCAGTGATTTGATATTTTGAACATAATGAATGAAATATGAAAATCAATATTTCAACAAGACGTATCTAATCATCAGTGTGCGACGCGACATTAAGCAAAATTCCTCCTCCTCAAGATACAAGTTACGACGCCCGATTTTTCATCAATCGGCGAAAACAGACCGACCCGGCCACAGCTCACATCATGAGAAACTGCATGGGTCGAGGAAGGGTGACAACTGCAGTGGAGCTCGGTGTTATCCCCCCGATGCCTGCAGAGTTGTTCCGGTAAAAGGAGCAGAGCTGGCATGTCTCCCCTGCCACCAATTCGACCCCGGGGTTTTCTGGACGGGCAGCAAGTTGTCCGGACAGCGCGGCTTCGGGAGGGGGAGGAACCACGTAAGGCAGGTTGAAAGACATCTCGAAGGATGGCGGCCAGTAGTCTGGGTGGCAGATGATGGATAATAATAATAATAATAATAATAATAATAATAATAATAATAATAATAATAATAATAATAATGCCGGATACTCAAGTTACATAGCACACTATCCGACAGAAATCTGCTCCAAGTGCTTTACAAAAACACTTTTGTTAACATAACACATTACATCAATGTTACATACACACATCAAAATCACATCATACACACACACACACACACACACACACACACACACACACACACACACACACATACACACACACACACACAACTATACATACATTTTAACATACATCAGTGTGCCGTATCTAACAGCTACCATCAACACATACGCACACATAGGCAGGCACAAACTTACATAAACACACGTGCGCGCGCGCACACACACACACACACACACATACACACACAATACAAATTCATATACATGCATGTAGTCAGTTATGTACTCAAGCATACCGTCAGTGTATACACACATAGTCAAGCACAGCTGACGCAAAGGAACTGAGTGGACCTGCGGCCACAACTGACCTTCGGCTTATTGTTGAGGGAAAAGGTGAGTTTTGAGACGAGATTTAAAAGATGCGAGGGAATCAGAATGACGGAGGTTGTCAGGGAGCTTGATCCACGTCTTTGGCGATTGAAAAGAAAACGTTCTGTGTCCACAGGTCTTACTTCTGACGTGAGGTATCCTAAGAAGTCGAGTATCAGAGGAAGAACGGAGCTGGCGAGACGGGGTATAGATATGGAGGCGTTCAGAAAGATACTTAGGGCCAGATCCGTTGACTGTAGAAAAGGTCAGAGTGGACAGCTTATAGTCTATAGTTCGATCAGAAACAGGCAGCCAGTGGAAAGACTGAAGGAGACGGAGGAGAAACATGGTCAAACATGGATCTCAGTATAAATATCTGGAACAGAAGATGCAAAGACTCATGCAACGGCGTCACGAGTGGTCGCCTCAGTCAGTACAGCATCGAGTCATTCTGCGGAAAGCCACTGCGCTAAAAGATTCTATTTTTAGATCAGTGGCTGAAAGCTCGCGTCCTCGTGTTGTGCATCCACGTTATTATGTATTGTACTGGATTGGGTTGCGTTGCGTTGCGTCGCGTCGCGTTCATTTGCGGCGTTGCACTGCATTGCATAATTCAGTGCATCATGTGTATTGTATTGTATTGTATTGTATTGTATTGTATTGTATTGTATTGTATTGTATTGTATTGTGCCGTTTTGCTGTTGTGTTTTGTCATACTAGTTCTGTTTTGTCGTGTTGTGTCGTACTGTATTAGTATTGTATTTTGTGTCAT
>JAAQRG010326829.1:0-2500 GCA_011634625.1 Babylonia areolata | reverse complement strand
CACACAGACATTCCTGGTTGGTGCCACACGGACATTCCTGGTTGGTGCCACACACACATTCCTGGTTGGTGCCACAAGGACATTCCTGGTTGGTGCACGGACATTCCTGGTTGGTGACACAGACATTCCTGGTTGGTGCCACACGGACATTCCTGGTTGGTGCCACACGGACATTCCTGGTTGGTGCCACACAGACATTCCTGGTTGGTGCACGGACATTCCTGGTTGGTGCCACACAGACATTCCTGGTTGGTGCCATACGGACATTCCTGGTTGGTG
Organism: Babylonia areolata; assembly: GCA_011634625.1. Classification (NCBI taxonomy): domain Eukaryota; kingdom Metazoa; phylum Mollusca; class Gastropoda; order Neogastropoda; family Buccinidae; genus Babylonia; species Babylonia areolata. Next base: position 2,221 of record JAAQRG010326829.1, on the reverse strand, counting down.
CCACACAGATATTCCTGGTTGGTGTGACACGGACATTCCTGGTTGGTGTGACACAGATATTCCTGGTTGGTGCCACACGGACATTCCTGGTTGGTGTGACACAGATATTCCTGGTTGGTGCCACACGGACATTCCTGGTTGGTGCCACACAGACATTCCTGGTTGGTGTGACACGGACATTCCTGGTTGGTGCCACACTGTCATTCCTGGTTGGTGCCACACACACATTCCTGGTTGGTGACACAGACAGTGCTGGTTGGTGCCACACTGTCATTCCTGGTTGGTGCCACACTGTCATTCCTGGTTGGTGCCACACGGACATTCCTGGATGGTGCACGGACATTCCTGGTTGGTGCCACACGGACATTCCTGGTTGGTGCCACACGGACATTCCTGGTTGGTGCCACACGGACATTCCTGGTTGGTGCCACACAGACATTCCTGGTTGGTGTGACACAGACATTCCTGGTTGGTGCCACACGGACATTCCTGGTTGGTGCCACACAGACATTCCTGGTTGGTGCCACACAGATATTCCTGGTTGGTGACACAGACAGTGCTGGTTTGTGCACGGACATTCCTGGTTGGTGCCATACGGACATTCCTGGTTGGTGTGACACAGACATTCCTGGTTGGTGACACAGACATTCCTGGTTGGTGCCATACGGACATTCCTGGTTGGTGTGACACAGACATTCCTGGTTGGTGTGACACAGACATTCCTGGTTGGTGCCACACAGACATTCCTGGTTGGTGCCACACAGACATTCCTGGTTGGTGCCATACGGACATTCCTGGTTGGTGCCACACAGACATTCCTGGTTGGTATGACACGGACATTCCTGGTTGGTGTGACACGGACATTCCTGGTTGGTGTGACACAGACATTCCTGGTTGGTGTGACACGGACATTCCTGGTTGGTGTGACACAGACATTCCTGGTTGGTGCCACACAGACATTCCTGGTTGGTGTGACACGGACATTCCTGGTTGGTGTGACACAGACATTCCTGGTTGGTGCCACACGGACATTCCTGGTTAGTGACACACAGACATTCCTGGTTGGTGTGACACGGACATTCCTGGTTGGTGTGACACAGACATTCCTGGTTGGTGCCACACTGTCATTCCTGGTTGGTGCCACACACACATTCCTGGTTGGTGCCACACTGTCATTCCTGGTTGGTGCCACACAGACATTCCTGGTTGGTGCCACACTGTCATTCCTGGTTGGTGCCACACACGGACATTCCTGGTTGGTGCCACACAGATATTCCTGGTTGGTGTGACACAGACATTCCTGGTTGGTGCACGGACATTCCTGGTTGATGCCACACGGACATTCCTGGTTGGTGCCACACAGACATTCCTGGTTGGTGTGACACAGACATTCCTGGTTGGTGTGACACAGACATTCCTGGTTGGTGTGACACGGACATTCCTGGTTGGTGCCACACAGACATTCCTGGTTGGTGACACACAGACATTCCTGGTTGGTGTGACACAGACATTCCTGGTTGGTGCTACACAGACATTCCTGGTTGGTGCTACACGGACATTCCTGGTTGGTGTGACACAGACATTCCTGGTTGGTGTGACACACAGACATTCCTGGTTGGTGCACGGACATTCCTGGTTGGTGCCACACAGACATTCCTGGTTGGTGCACGGACATTCCTGGTTGGTGCCACACAGACATTCCTGGTTGGTGCACGGACATTCCTGGTTGGTGCCACAAGGACATTCCTGGTTGGTGCCACAAGGACATTCCTGGTTGGTGACACACAGACATTCCTGGTTGGTGTGACACGGACATTCCTGGTTGGTGTGACACAGACATTCCTGGTTGGTGTGACACGGACATTCCTGGTTGGTGCCACACAGACATTCCTGGTTGGTGTGACACGGACATTCCTGGTTGGTGTGACACAGACATTCCTGGTTGGTGCCACACAGACATTCCTGGTTGGTGTGACACGGACATTCCTGGTTGGTGTGACACAGACATTCCTGGTTGGTGCCACACGGACATTCCTGGTTAGTGACACACAGACATTCCTGGTTGGTGTGACACGGACATTCCTGGTTGGTGTGACACAGACATTCCTGGTTGGTGTGACACGGACATTCCTGGTTGGTGCCACACAGACATTCCTGGTTGGTGTGACACGGACATTCCTGGTTGGTGTGACACAGACATTCCTGGTTGGTGCCACACAGA
>JAAQRG010326827.1:0-17903 GCA_011634625.1 Babylonia areolata | reverse complement strand
CAACAACACCCACAACAGCAACAACAACAACAACAACACCCACAACAGCAACAACAACAACAACAACAACAACACCCACAACAGCAACAACAACAACAACAACAACAACAACAACAACAACAACAAAGTGTACATTACGGTAACAACCTTGAGGAGGGCTCCACTCCGGTGTTTGGTGAAGTTGTTTGGAGTTTTGCGCAAGGTGTGGCCAGTCCAATCACCCCCTTCCTGTTCTCTCTGCTCTCTCTGCTCCCCCACACACTAGCACACACCCGCCCCCGCACCCCTCCCACCTCCTGATTTCCTTGCTGATGGGAATCTGGTTGGTTCTTTCCCACAGGTTGGCGTTTGGTATTGCTTCTAGACACTTCATGCTGACAGTGCATCTGTATGCTGTATCTCCTCCTTAGTGTCCATGCCTGATCTGTACCGATGCTGGTGTGGTCTCTCTGTTTTTTTTCTGTCTTTCTGTCTTTGGGCTGTTTCTGTCAGGGTCCAGAGGTTCCAGTCCCTGGTTATGTTTGACAGCAAAACATACCTGTAAACGTGTCCGGTCCAGGTAAGGTCGATAAAATTCAACATGGTTAACATTAATGATTCCAATTTTCTTCTTATTCTTCTTCTTCTTCGTTCGTGGGCTGCAACTCCCACGTTCGCTAGTTTGTACACGAGTGGGCTTTTACGTGTATGACAGTTATTACCCCCGCCATGTAGGCAGCTATACTCCGTTTTCGGGGGTATTCCAATTTTGAATTATCAACTTCCGTTCGCTACGCCATCTTTGTTGACCCTCACATATCCTAACATGACTAAATCGAGAACAGGTCAAGACGACTCACTTACAGTCCACGAGGAAACAGAACGAAAACGAAACCGAAAACGCGTATATCGGGAAAGTAGGGGGGGGGGGGGGGTCCATAATTACTCACATGTTATAGACCTATCGATCCAAATTATGTTTCCGCTCACCATCTTAAACGAGTATTTACCAAAACTGAAATTTGTGTGCTGGAACGTGGAGCGGCATTTCACTGTTTTAGGGTCAGAGCAGATCTTTCAAAGCTCTGTCTTAACCACAACATCCGGCGGGCGCACTGTACACGATAATCACTATCACGAATTTGTTAAAGTTTACCACGGGCGGACACACACACGCACACACACACACACACACACACACACACACACACACACACACACACACGCAAGCACGCAAACACACACACACACACGCACTCGCGCACGCACGCACGCACACGCACACACACACACACACACACACACACACACACACACATACACACACGCACACACACACACACACACACACACACACACACACACACACAACCGAATCGGGATTATTACATAGTCTCATTTTGTTTTCACACTTGAGAAAAAATAACAACAACAACAACAAAAACGATATCTGACGCGATTTCTTTTCTGTTGCAGAGCGGTTGCGCCAACGTAACGTCCGCCAGCATTACCTGTGGTGCCAACGTTGCTGTACCGTGCCTTACCAAGTGCTGTTGCCGTGTTCTCACCGCTTCTGTCGGATCTGTCTCCTCAGAGCAGGCGTCCACAACTGTCCTGTGTGTGGCCAGCAGCCATAGACAGCTTCCCGATGTGAATTTCTGCGGGGGGCGGGGGGGGAGGGGGGGGGATGAAAATTGTGGCTTGAAACATGACTGACAATGTGTGCCAGGGCTTTGTGGAAGGAAGGAGTGGGGAGGTAGGAGAGGGAGGGAGGGAGGGAGGGGACATATCAGTCCCTGACATCCAAGTGTGGACTGTACATTGGTGAGAACGTCTTTTTTTTTTTTTTTTTTTTTTTTTTTTTTTTTTTTTTTTTTTGCTGCCCCATTATCTGCACCGTTTCAGTGGCATTACTCCCACGCCGCTCATTTAGATTCCCCCATACACGGCCACACCCGGGTTCGTCCGTCGCAGTTCCAGCGTCGGCAGTCCACAGGGAACCATCGATGTTAGGTCGCCCGGAGGCCACACACCAGAGGAGACCCTGCACTGCTGCTGAGTCACTTCGGTGGTGTTCAGTGGTGCCTGTTCTGTTTTAACGTACTTAGGACACCACCTACTAAGCCCCCTACTAACGACAATAATGGCTTAGTCACGGAGCCAGACTGAGTGAGCGTCTCTCCCAGAGTGGAGACCGCCACCACGTCCCTCAAACAACAGCCCCCCATGAATCTGCCGACACTGACGACATTGACAGGACTCACCCCAAGCACGGAAGTGGAGGGGCATCGAAACTGAGGTCACCATGAGAGCAGGGCATGAAAGGCCACAGACTTTAAGACTATTTTGTTTATATTGATGACGATGAAGGAGGAGGAGGATGACGATGATGATATGAAGGTCCATTTTGGTTTGGGACTGTGTGACAAGGCTGTACTCAACGCTTTCTGTCATAATGATATCCCGGTGTTAACCGGGTCCGAGAGATACAGACACTTGCAGTGTTGGTCAGGTAATTAGAGCAACACACCCAAAGACACATCCTTGAAGTGTGGTCCCAGTCGCCCCATTTAAGCCCACAGCACACTCAACTCTGGGTAGGAGCCGGCCACGGGCCGAAAAACCCACCTCTGCTGGGATTCGAACCCACGTCCTCCCAGCCGTCAGTCCGCAACGCTAACCACTTCGCCACGGCGGCTGGTTGTTCATGTGCTTTCTTTATCAAACAAACTGTACAACAGTTAACAACCAAAATCCAGTTTTCAGTATCAAGTTGTAAAGGGGTCCCTCCTCCTAAACCCATGTTGGTGAAGGAGAAAGTAGTTGTTCCCACACTAACACTGCTTGCACCTGTTCAGATTTAATTTACTTTGGAAATCACCTACAAAGCCCCCTGCTGATGACAATAATGGCTTCGTTTGAAACAGACATTTGTGTGTTCAGTGATTAGCCAGTGGTAGCCCTTCTGCAGCCTGCATAATGAAATCATCTCCAACTTATATGAAGCTCGTAGATTTTGTTTCTGCACTGTGGGATTCTGATAGTGCTGATTGTCCAAAAGGTCTTAGTGGAGTATACAAATGTGCTTTAAACTGTGTTCTTTTAATTCAGAATTCATTAACATCAAAGATTGTAAGTCACTTGATATCCTTCTGTTGCAAGCTAATAAGGCCTGTCCTGAAGCTTGAATGTTTAAAATCAGGTCTCATATACAGTGGCAGAGACTTACTGGAATAACTACCATCATATCAAAAAATACAACCAACCCTAACAATTTCAGTGTCTGAAAAGGAATTGGTTTACAAAACTGGAAGACAGAATGAAAATTACTATGTCCTTCCAATGAAACTGGGGAAAAAAAAAGAAGAAAAGATTACACGATTCTGTTCGCCTCATGTATTTATCTTTTGCATGTGTATACATTTGAAGGGAATACAAGGCATTCGCCAGTCTGCACATATATTGATGTTGGAAATAAGGAAAACGTATCCCCACTGTTAACCCACTATAGGCAGTGCAATTATGATTTGAACCGAGGACCCTCAACTTGAAAGTCCAGAGCTTTAAAACCACTCGGCTGTTGTAGCCCATCAGCTTCTGTATGAAGCAAGTACCATACCTCCATCAACTTATAAGACACGTCCATCTCTTTGCACTCCAGAGGAAGTTCTGTCCAGTGACTTCTGGGTTCATTTTTAATTTTTGTGGTTCCAGTCCATTAGTGCACAGGCTTTGCATTCCTATGGGTTGAAAGCATTATAGTCTTCTTCTGTGAAGTCACAGGGGTGCCACACACAACTGTTCACAAGATTCCTCCAGGTTTGTCGGTTGTGTGTCTTCTTTTTCGTCGTCGTTCATGGGCTGCAACTCCCATGTTCACTTGTATGTAGACGAGTGGGCTTTTATACATATGACCCTTTTACCCCGCCTTGTAGGCAGCCAGGCACAAGCAGGTCTGTACATATGTTGAACTGGGAGATCGGAAAAATCTCCATACTTTACTCACCAGGTGCCATTACCGAGATTCAAACCCAGGACTCTCAGATTGAAAGTCCAACGCATTAACCACTCAGCTGTTGCACCTGTCGGTTCTGTGTCAAAAGCCTGTGTCTCTGAAAATGGTTTTCCCATCCATTCTTCAGTGTTGTCTGTTCATATGGGCAGTTATGAGAATATGAAAGCGATATTTTAGTTGAAAAATTGTGTGTGTGTATGTTTCAATGAACGTGTGACTGTTATCAGAAAAAGTGGAGTTCAGCCATGCGCACGTTGAGCTGCTGGAGAGCTGGATTGATGAGATGACTGCTCAGCTTCCTCCGCTCAGAAACTTTGTTCTGCCTGTAAGCACCTGCCTTATTGTGTGTTTGTGTGAATGTGTGTGTGTGTGTGTATGTGTGTGGACATGTGTGTGTATTTGTGTATGTGTGTGTGTGCATGTGTGTGTTTGTGCGAGTGTGTGTAAGTGCATTGTGCGTGTGTGTGTGTGCATTTGTGTGTGTGCCGGCATCCATATTTGTGTTTGTGTGTGTGTGTGTGTGTGTGGAAGTGTGTGTGTGTGTGTGTGTGTGTGTGGAAGTGTTTTGTGTGTGTGTGTGTGGAAGTGTGTGTGTGTGTGTGGAAGTGTGTGTGTGTGTGTGTGTGTGAGCCTCTATATGTGTGTGTATAGTGTGTTCAGTGTTCTTTTGTATTTTGGGAGAGCTCTGTGGGACTGTATAAGAATGCACTTTGCATTGATAATCCCTTGACCAGCTTGTATCACATTCATATCCACAGTCAGTCACTTCTCGTACAACTCTCACCAAATACACAAGCTACACACACACACACACACACATACATTCACACACACACACACACACACACTTACACAGTGCATAATATTTGTATATATTTTGCTCGAGTTGCAGTTTCAGCTGAGAAGTCATAGTGATAAAATGTTGCCTATATATGGTTGGTTTTGTATTGCCGGTTGCAGCTGACCATTAATGATTTATGATCATATGCTTATGATTTGTGGCCACTGCAGTTAATGAGTACATGATTCGTGACTGCTGGCACTATCAGGTGCGTGTAATTTAGGATCATATGTGTGTGTGATATTCTTAATTCACAATTAAAGGTGTATAATTATTGTTTTTGCAGTCAGGTGGAAAATCAGCTACCTGTCTTCATGTGGCCAGAGCAGTGTGCCGAAGAGCAGAAAGGGAGTGAGGATACATTTCTTTTGTCGTCTTGCTGCTGTTTGTTACTAACTACAACTAACGGCTGTTTTGTGGCACGACATTCAGCCAGTCTAGGTTGGAGAAAATGAAACAGAACATGTGTGCAAGAACGTCTCTGCTTATATTATACACACATACATGCATATGTAGACACACACAGACATGCTTATGTATACACATATGGACACGCTCATACACACACACACAAGCACACACACCCACTCATATACATGTCAGCGCACACTCAAATATGCATACACTCATATGCAGACATACAAAATTCTATTCATATTTTTCCTCCTTTGTGGAAAGATGTTACAGAAACACACACACACACACACAACACAAAACTCACACATACACACACATTACAATAGTGAATGTTTCTGTAGATTTTGTTGTCACTGCTGCTGTTCTTTGTTTTGCTTTTCTTGTGCTTATTATTTGCAGATCACTGCCTTTGTATTGAAACGATGCCTTTGTTACAGGATTACCCCATTGATCAGAGAAGGAGAAATTGACTCAGCAACGTTCATGTTCATGAATAGGTAATCTTGTGTGTATACTATATATTTAAACAAATGTCACCATCACACACACACACACACACACTGATTTCATTCTCTGTTATTAAGTTTGCAAATGTTATGAAAACACTAAAGGTATTTTCGATTGTGAGCATTGTGTGCTTGTGAGTGTGTGTGTTTGTGTGTATTCGAGTGCATGCATGCATGTGTGTGTGTGTGTGTGTGTGTGTGTGTGCATGTGTCTGTGTCTGTGTGTGTAGTGTGTGTGTGCATGCTTTTGTATGTATGGATGTTATGTTCAGGTCTTGTTTATTTTCACCAGATTGAGTGACTACCTGTTCACGGCTGCCCGCTTTGCTGCCATGAAAGAAGGGAGGGAAGAAAAGATATACAGACGAATAACGCCCCCTAGAAAGGAACAGTGACAGTCATTTTCTGAGACATATCATGGGGGAAAAAAAAAGTGATAATAAAATAAGCATCCAACACTGATGATTATCATGAGAAAAGATGCAAGAAACACCAAACACCAATAAAATTGAAATAGAAAAGATATGCCACAATCAGTGAAAACGAACATTTGCACATACAAATGAGTGAACCTGGAGATGTGGAAGAAAATAGAACATATAAAAAAGAGGACAACATTGAACATGTCTGTATGAGGAAGAGCCTGATGACATAGTGACACTACGATCATGGAACATTAATTTTGTTGCTCACATTTGACGTTTATGAATATGAATATCATGATGCTGACACCATTTGACATTTATTCATATTCAACCAGTGTTTGTGCATTTTGCTTTTTGTATGTTATTTTGAATAAGCAACGAATTCTTGTTTTAATTTAATCACTTAAAAAAATTTTTTTTTTACACCCAATCCATCTAAAAAGGAAAGAGAAAGTAGATCTGAAACAACAAGAACAACAGTGTAATAAATTCAAAGAAATACAAAATTGCACTGTGTCCAACACAGATTAAACTTACTCACTCTCAGGTACGCAATCACCATATCTACCCTGTTACACACACACTTCATCCCATATATAACACAAGTACACTGCTAATGCAGGCATATGCAAAACATTTTACAAATGATAATTGAAACAGTAGATTCATTAATATAGATTTATATATTATTGTTCTTCTTTCAGACAGTTAACTAGCTGATTCTTCAGACTTTTCTTACGCAAGTTTTTTTTAAAAGTATAAGTGGGATGTTATTCCAGAAATTTCCACCGGAGTACAGGAAGCTGGATTTGTAAAGGTTATTTCTTAGTCTAGTTACACATAACAGATGGTTTTTTGAGTGGTCGTTAGTTTTAAAAGTGTACGTTGTCTTTTGGGGGGTATTTTCATATTGGACGTAATGGATACAAAATGCTTTGTTGAAGAACAGCCTATTGTGACAAGGTAATACATCAAGTTTTTTTTTGTTTTTTTTTATAGATGTCAAGGAGCACAATTTCTACAATACTAATTTGAATGCTCTTTTGTATATTGGTGATTAAATTTGAAGATCATGTTGCTTAAGTTGTCCCATAAAGTTGACGCATGATCAATGACTTGCAGAACATTTTTACAGAAAAAGAAAAGCTGTAGTGAATGGACGTCAAGGATCTGTATTATTTTTGCCAACTGATGAATTTTGCTGTGAAGATGTTTTCCTAATTACATGGTGTGGTGAGCATATGTGTGCACATGCAAATGTGGTGCGTGATTGTGTGTGTGTGTGTGTGTGTGTGTGCTTGAGTGTGTACACACATATGTGTGTTAGTCTGTGTCTGTGTATGTAAGAGAGAAAGAGAAGGGTGAAAGAATTAAGGTATGTTCTTGTATGCCATGCCTTAGGCAGAAAGCAACTTTGTGCCTACCTAATAAAATTGGTTGTTATTCGTGTGTCATTACAAACTTTTTGTGTGCTTACTTTTGTGTTTGGAAGTAAAATTAAAGTTTCCAAAATGCTCTAAATGGCCTGTTGACTGGTACTCTGTCAGTGAGATGTTCCCCGCTCCCCCCACCCATATAACATTTGGTTGAGGTAAATTGGTATTGGCTCTGAATACTTAGTAGTTGATGTGCTGCATGGTATTGATAAGTTTCACTCATCAGAAAGTCTTGAAAAAATTACCTTGAATAGGTTCTGAAGCAGAGGGCACAAGAGAGAGAGAATTAATGAATGTTTAATACATTTGGCCATGCACATTCATCAGGAGTCTGGGGGAAGGGTTTACATGCAATCAGCAATAGGTTATCTCATCTTGGATGAAATATTAAGATTTGCCAAAGTGCATGATATCTATACGCGTTGCATTCAACAATTTAATATAAAGCACAACAGGAACATGACGGGATAAGTGACAATTGGGTAGAGAAAGTGAAAGCAGTGGAGATTAATAATGAACAGCTTCACCCCTTAACCCTTTCACCGCCAGACTCGCATTTATGCACAAGCTAGGTAGAGGACCCATGTCACTGAAGGGTGACCAGATCATGGGTCTGTTATCCATGAACTTACTGCTTTTAATTTCGGTGGTAGGTCAAGGCCGTATTTTCTACACATGGCAAGAGGAATTCCCAGCTATTTTTAGACACCATCTTTTCTGTGTTTATAGCACAAGGGAATTTGCACTCTGAATTGACTGGCGATGAAAGGGTTAAACCCTTCCTTCCCCTGTGAGGGATGAGCACAGTGATAATGTATTGTATTGTATTGTATTGTATTGTATTGTGTCGCAGGGTCTGCAATATCAACAATAACAACACGATTCTGGATTTGTTCTGCTCACTTTGCTATATTATTTCTCAGCTTTATGACAGTAAGTTACAGCCCTACCATTGCCCCCCTCCCTTCCTCTTCGCCTTCCTCTCCCCTTTCCTCTCCCCCTTCCTCTCCCCATTCCTCTCCTTTTCCTCTCCCCCTTCCCCTCCCCCTTCCTCTCTCCCTTTCCTTCTCCTTCCCTCCCCCTTTCCTCTCCCCTTCCCCTACCCCTTCCTCTTCGCTCTTCCTTTTCCTTCCCTTCCTCTCCTTTTTCCTCTTTCCTCTCCCCCTCTCCTCTCCCCCTTTCCTCTCCCCCTTTCCTCTTTCCTCTCCCCCTCTCCTCTCCCCCTTTCCTCTCCCCCTTTCCTCTTTCCTCTCCCCCTCTCCTCTCCCCCTTTCCTCCCCTTTTCCTCTCCCCCTTTCCTCTCTCCCCCTTCCTCTCCCCATTCCTCCTTCCTCTCCCCTTTCCTCTCCTTTCCCTCCTTCCTCTCTCCCTTTCCTCTCTTCCTCTCCTTCCTCTCCTTCCTCCCCTTCCTCCCCTTCCTCTCCCCTTCCTCTCCTTTCCTCCCCCTTCCTCTCCCTTTCCTCTCCCCCTTCCTCTCCCTTTCCTCCCCCTTCCTCTCCCTTTCCTCTCCCCCTTCCTCTCCCTTTCCTCCCCCTTTCCTCTCCCCCTTCCTCTCCCCTTTCCTCTCCCTTTCCTCTCCCCTTTCCTCTCTCCCTTCCTCTCCCCCTTCCTCTCTCCCTTCCTCTCTTTTTCCTCTCCCTTTCATTTCCCCTTTCGCCTCCCCCTGGTCTGATCGCTAGTCATTCGAATGAGACGATAAACCGAGGTCCCGTGTGCAGCATGCACTTAGCGCACGTAAAAGAACCCACGGCAACGAAAGGATTGTCCCTGGCAAAATTATGTAGAAAAATCCACTTCGACAGGAAAAACAAATAAAACTGCACGCAGGAAAAAAAATATAAAAAAGATGTGTGGCGCTCTCAGTGTAGCGACGAGCTCTCCCTGGGGAGAGCAACAAAGATTTCACACAGAGAAATCTGTTGTAACAAAAAAAAAACAGAGAAATACATATATACATGAGCCACCAATATCAAACTGTGTGTAAAGGGTCCAAGCACTAAAGGTGGAGGTCTAAGAGGAATACTACCCACCCCGGAACACGGAAAAGCAATTTCACAGTCCGGGCATAAACCATCGACGCTTCATGCTGGATGCTATCGATCTAAGTGTCGAAGTGACTAAACCACTTCACGTCTTCCGTCACTAACCGACAAAGCGGTATGGATAGACACAAAGTTAACTCACTCAGTACGGCCAGTCCTCTCTTCTCCTCTACACAGACCCCTCGGATGTCCAGTGGGTGTCTGAATGACCCAACCTTTAGCTTCCGTCGTCAGAACTGTGGTATTCTTTGTCAACATTCACCTCTTCAGTATAAGAGCGTCTCGCTTGCAATATTTTGATGATGGTAATTGGGATGAAACGCTGTTAACGTCGTCTCTTTTGCCGTTCGTATGGAGAGAGTTAACCCAGCTGTCTTGCAATCCGCAATACGTGTCTGCGATTGTGTGGGGGGAGTCTGGCTTCTGGAGCCAGCTCTAACTCTTGCTGCTCCACGAAGATTGAAATAGAGGACCGGCCAGAAACTGTTTGGTCAATGCCGGCAACTCACTTCCACTTACACTATGCCACTCTCCCGTCTTGCGATATTAATTCCCTGATAGCTGTGTTGTATTGCCGAAGTTTCTCCCCTATTGAGGTCTGTCCTAAGGACCATACCCGTAATGCTCAATTTTTTTTTTCGTGGATGATGAAGGTGTGGTCTGTTGCAGTATTTCCTCTAGTGTGTCATGTGATATTCTGCTGTAGTGTGTCATGTTATTCTACTGTATGCGTGTCATGTTATTCCACTGTAGTGTGCTATGTGTGTCTCTACTGTAGTGTGTCATTTCGTATCATACTCTGGTGATGTCATATGTTATTCTGCCACATTGTATAATTGTTGAGCCTCGTCTCTCTTGTCCTCCCAGAGACATGTTTTGTACTGCTCTCTAAATCATCATTGATTTTATCGTCTTTCATTGTCATCATCATCATTATCATTATCTGTTATCAGCAGCAACAGTAGTAGAAGTAGTAGTAGTAGTAGTAGCAGCAGCAGCAGCAGCAGCAGCAGCACTAGTAGCAATAGCAGTAGTTGATGTAGTTGATGTTGTAGTGGTGATGGCAGCAGCAGTAGTTGTAGCGGCGACTAGAGGGTGAAAACTGATGATACAAACATATCAAAACCTCTGTCCCCATCTCTACCCCCTCTTTCTCTACCCCCCCTACCCACCCCAACTCTCACTCCCACGCAACTCAGCATTCGCCAGTGACAAACTCTGGGATGGTATAGTATTGTAACACTTCCAAGGTGGGTCCCCTAACGCCCACCCGTTTGTGTTGGGAGAAGACGGAAGCTGTTGACACGCTCCCTGAGCACGGGGCCAGCAGAAGGAACTCAGCCTGTACTTACCACCACCACCACCACCACCCCTCCCATCACCCCCCTCACCTCCTCCCTTGTCACACTTCTCCGGCTCAGGCGGTGACAGGTCTATATTAGCTCAACCCCCACACCTGCTTGTTTTCTCCCCCCAGGTTTTTAAGTTTCAGTTTCAGTTTCAGTAGCTCAAGGAGGCGTCACTGCGTTCGGACAACTCCATATACGCTACACCACGTCTGCCAAGCAGATGCCTGACCAGCAGCGTAACCCAACGCGCTTAGTCAGGCCTTGAGAAAAAAAAAAGTGAATAAATAATAGATAAGCTTACATAAATAAATAAATAAATAAATAAATAAATAAATAAATAATAATTATGATATAAAAAGGTAGTAGTAATGATAATAATAATAAAATAGTAATAATGATAATAAATAAATAAATAAGAAGGCGAAATGATCACCTTTCAGCTGAGCGCACCATGTATTGTACTGTAGTGTGTGACTCTGTTTTGTCACAACAGATTTCTCTATGTGAAATTCTCGGGCTGCTCTTCCCGGGGAGAGTACGTCGCTACATTGAGAGCGCCACCCACTTTTTGTATTTTTTTTCCTGCGTGCAGTTTTATTTATTTTTCTTATCTAAGTGGATTTTCTCTACATAATTTTGCCAGGGACAACCCTTTTGTTGCCGTAGGTTCTTTTACGTGCGCTAAGTGCATGCTGCACACGGGACCTCGGTTTATCGTCTCATCCGAATGACTAGCGTCCAGACCACCACTCAAAGTCTAGTGTGGGGGGGGGGGGAGAAAATACTGGCGACTTTGCCGTAATTCGAACCAGTGCGCTCATATTCTCTCGCTTCCTAAGCGGACGCGTTAACTCTAGGCCATCCCTCCACTTCTTTGCCGTCCGTTAACATTCAAGCTTTCAATCGTTCAAGGGCTGAAACGTTGTACATTGTGATCTAAACATGTCAATATACCTTTAAATGAAGTTATGTTCCAAATATTGCTTTGGTCAGCCGTTTCGCCACATATTTTGGCGGAATTCGATAAATCTTTGGCGAATCAATGATAATAGCACTGATACAAACTTGAAAAATCGCTCAGATCCTATTTTCATTGCTCGTATTTTGAGAGTACATATGAAGGAGAGGTTTTGTACCTGTTGTCCCATTTCACGACATAACGATGCAGGAACTACGTACACTTGTACCTGTGCGAAGTGGTTTGGTTTCGGCTTCCCTAACAGCTTTTTTATACCATGGGCAAATTTATTACATAACCTATTAGGAGAAGTTACCAATACGTGATATAAGAGCAGCGTCCGATACGGAGCATAGAAGTAAACCGCAACACATACTGTGGGGACAAATGTCCCACACAGAACATAGGAGCAACTTCCCATACAGACCATAGAAGTAAGTCCCAGCACATACTATGGGGACATATTTCTCACACAGAATATATTGGAACAACTTCCCACACAGAGCACAGACATCAGTCCCAATACATACAATGGGGACTAATTTCCAACACAGAATATATAGGAACAACTTCCCATACGGAGTCACGGGAATAAGTCCCAACACATTATGGAGACAAATTTCCCACACAGAATATTATAGGAACTTCACACAGAGAGTTACAGAAATAAGTCCATACACATATCACGGGAACAAATTTCCCACACAGAATATTATAGGAACTTCACACACAGAGAGTTACAGAAAAAAATTAATAAGTCCATACACATATCACGGGGACAAATTTCCCACACAGAATATTATAGAAAACAACTTCCCATACAAAACACAGAACCGAGTCACCAACTCATAGCACAGGAAAGTTCTCCACACAAACATACATCTCACGAGACACAACCACAGGCTTGGTTCCCAATTCCTTTTCCAAAAGGCCAGTGGCTGCTCGAAGGGAGGTACTGCTGAGGACAATACGAACTTGGTGGAAACCCAAACACAGCAAGCAAGGCCTGTATTGATTGATTGATTGATTCTGACCAGTAAAGAAAAAGAAAAAAAACACTGCTAGGTAGCTTATCGATCTGCTGATATGGAGCTTTATTGCGTGTGCTGTTCACACGCCTGACGACAACAGAAGACGAAATAATGAGTGGACTCGGTTTTCTGCCAGTGAGATAGTGGCTAGGGAACCGTGAAGGAGGGGTGAGAAGGGGGTTAAAGCTGTGCCGCACGTGGGTTATGACTGGAACAGTTTTGAAGACTTGGCTGAAGTGTTCTGCTGGCTTTCAGCTGTTAGGGTCCCGTTTTGTTTGTTTTTTTCGTTTTTGTCGGTTGTTGTGGAGTGGGATTTGGGGTTTTTTCATGCTGTGCAATACACGTTTCCATGTAGCTGTGCAATACACGTTTCCATGTAGCTGTGCAATACACGTTTCCATGTAGCTGTGCCTGTAGCTGTGCAATACACGTTTCCATGTAGCTGTGCAATACACGTTTCCATGTAGCTATGAAATACACGTTTCCATGTAGCTGTGCAATACACGTTTCCGTGTAGCTGTGCAATACACGTTTCCATGTAGCTGTGCAATACACGTTTCCATGTAGCTATGTTTTTACACGTTTCCATGTAGCTATGTAATACACGTTTCCATGTAACTATGTAATACACGTTTCCATGTAGCTGTGTAATACACGTTTCCATGTACATGTCTTGGTGTAGCTGTGCAATACACGTTTCCATGTAGCTGTGCAATACATGTTTCCATGTAGCTGTGCAATACACGTTTCCATGTAGCTGTGTAATACATGTTTCCATGTACATGTCTTGGTGTAGCTGTGCAATACACGTTTCCATGTAGCTGTGCAATACACGTTTCCATGTAGCTGTGTAATACACGTTTCCATGTACATGTCTTGGTGTAGCTGTGCAATACACGTTTCCATGTAGCTATGTAATACACGTTTCCATGTAGCTGTGCAATACACGTTTCCATGTACATGTCTTGGTGTAGCTGTGCAGTACACGTTTCCATGTAGCTATGTAATACACGTTTCCATGTAGCTGTGCAGTACACGTTTCCATGTAGCTGTGCAGTACACGTTTCCATGTATAGGTCTTGGTGTAGCTGTGCAATACATGTTTCCATTTAGCTGTACAATACACGTTTCCATATACATGTCTTGGTGTGGCTGTGCAATACACGTTTCTATGTACAGGTCTTGGTGTAGCTGTGCAATACACGTTTCCATGTAACTGTGCAATACACGTTTCTATGTACAGGTCTTGGTGTAGCTGTGCAATACACGTTTCCATGTAACTGTGCAATACACGTTTCTATGTACAGGTTTTGGTGTAGCTGTGCAATACACGTTTCCATGTAACTGTGCAATACACGTTTCCATGTAAAGTGTGTCCGTCTATGTGTCCGCCAGTATGTCCCACCCCTCTTACACATACATACACATACAGCCACCCAACCACCTGCCTACATATACACCCCACGACACCCCCTCTGCCCCCTCCACACACACACACACAGACACACACACACACACACACACACACACACACACACACACACAGACGCAACTCCCTCCCGCATCCTACCGTACCCCTTCCCCCCTCCCCGCCCACACACAATTAAACAAACAAAGAGACAAACAAGTACACGCATTCCAACAAGCAGGCAGCCTAGCCAGCTATTGCCCAGTCGGCTCTGACGACCAGACCAGCACGTGGGGAACAAGACAAAGTTGGTTATCCTGTAGAAGATCGAAGCACAGTAAAGGCAGTCAGTCAGTGGTTTCCATTCACGTGTCTTCCCTCGGCCATCAAACCAATCTGCCAGACCAACGACCAGCGCTGAAGGGCGCTTGATGAAGGTATTCAATGGCCATATAGCAGTCGTCAGGTGGGATCTTCAAAGGAGAGAAAGCGCATAGAGCTTCAAGAATATGCGTCTTAATAAATAAATAAATAAATAAACAAAGGACACAAAGAGAATGCCATATAGCAGTCGTCAGGTAGGATCTTCAAAGGACAGAAAGAGAATGCCACATAGTAGTCGTCAGGTGGGATCTTCAAAGGACAGAAAGAGAATGCCACATAGCAGTCGTCAGGTGGGATCTTCAAAGGACAGAAAGAGAACGCCACATAGCAGTCGTCAGGTGGGATCTTCAAAGGACAGAAAGAGAACGCCACATAGCAGTCGTCAGGTGGGATCTTCAAAGGACAGAAAGAGAATGCCACATAGCAGTCGTCAGGTGGGATCTTCAAAGGTCAGAAAGAGAATGCCACATAGCAGTCGTCAGGTGGGATCTTCAAAGGACAGAAAGAGAACGTCACATGGCAGTCGTCAGGTGGGATCTTCAAAGGACAGATAGAGAACGCCACATAGCAGTCGTCAGGTGGGATCTTCAAAGGACAGAAAGAGAACGTCACATAGTAATTGTCAGGTGGGATCTTCAAAGGACAGAAAAAGAATGCCACATAGTAGTCGTCAGGTGGGATCTTCAAAGGACAGATAGAGAATGCCACATAGCAGTCGTCAGGTGGGATCTTCAAAGGACAGAAAGAGAACGCCACATAGCAGTCGTCAGGTGGGATCTTCGATGGACAGAAAGAGAACGCCACATAGCAGTCGTCAGGTGGGATCTTCAAAGGACAGAAAGAGAATGCCACATAGCAGTCGTCAGGTGGGATCTTCGATGGACAGAAAAATAATGCCACATAGCAGTCGTCAGGTGGGATCTTCAAAGGACTGATAGAGAACGCCACATAGCAGTCGTCAGGTGGGATCTTCAAAGGTCAGAAAGAGAATGCCACATAGCAGTCGTCAGGTGGGATCTTCAAAGGTCAGAAAGAGAATGCCACATAGCAGTCGTCAGGTGGGATCTTCAAAAGACAGAAAGAGAACGCCACATAGCAGTCGTCAGGTGGGATCTTCAAAAGACAGAAAGAGAACGCCACATAGCAGTCGTCAGGTGGGATCTTCAAAGGACAGAAAGAGAACGCCACATAGCAGTCGTCAGGTGGGATCTTCAAAAGACAGAAAGAGAACGCCACATAGCAGTCGTCAGGTGGGATCTTCAAAGGACAGAAAGAGAACGCCACATAGCAGTCGTCAGGTGGGATCTTCAAAAGACAGAAAGAGAACGCCACATAGCAGTCGTCAGGTGGGATCTTCAAAGGACAGAAAGAGAACGCCACATAGCAGTCGTCAGGTGGGATCTTCAAAAGACAGAAAGAGAACGCCACATAGCAGTCGTCAGGTGGGATCTTCAAAGGACAGAAAGAGAACGCCACATAGCAGTCGTCAGGTGGGATCTTCAAAAGACAGAAAGAGAACGCCACATAGCAGTCGTCAGGTGGGATCTTCAAAGGACAGATAGAGAACGTCACATAGCAGTCGTCAGGTGGGATCTTCAAAAGACAGAAAGAGAATGCCACATAGCAGTCGTCAGGTGGGATCTTCAAAAGACAGAAAGAGAATGCCACATAGCAGTCGTCAGGTGGGATCTTCAAAGGACAGAAAAAGAACAGGGATGATCGTGTTGGATGTATGAAGAATAAAGTAGGAAAAGGGATTGTGGAGAGAGAAACAGGAGGGGGGGTGGGGGACCGAGGTGGAGGGGGGGGAGAGGAGTTGAAAAGGGGAGGAGAGGAGAGAGAGAGAGGGAGAGAAGAAAGAGAGAGAGGGAGAGAAGAGAGAGAGAGAGGGAGGGAAGAGAGAGAGAGAGAGGGTGGGAGAGAGAAGAGAGAGAGAGATGAACAGAGACAAAGAGATAGATAAATCAGAGACAGAGAGACTCAGAGATAGAGAGACTCAGAGACAGACTCAGAGATAGAGAGACTCAGAGACAGACTCAGTGATAGAGAGACTCAGAGACAGAGAGACTCAGAGATAGAGAGACTCAGAGACAGAGAGACTCAGAGATAGAGAGAGGAAGGGCTGGCATGCAGTGACAAGTGTATTGTCCAACACTGAAACTCCCCAGTGATTTCCATTCACTCCCATGATACGCTTCCTCTCCACAAGTATTTCTTTCTTTCACTTTTTACCTTCTTGCTTTCCTTGCTCTTCTTTCTTCCTTATTTCTTTTTTTCCTTCTTGCGTTATTATCTTTCTTTATTTTCTTCACCTTCACTTTTTTGTCTTCTTTACTTTTAACCTGTCAAAACCCAGTTCTTTTTTTTTTCTTTTTACGCCAATGGCTACCAATCATTCACGAGCCTACTCCATTATTAAAACGTCCATCACTCAACTCTAAAAGACGCTTTCTCCAAATGGGTGAATAAAGATGTATTGTATTGTAATGGATCTGTCAGTGCTGTGTGCTTGGTTTTTCTTCAAGCTTGATGTTTTATGCATTTGCAGGTTCGTGAATAGCATTCGTTTCCGAAGGAACTAAAAGAAGGAGCCTCCCTGCCAGTTCTTTTATATCAGGCAGAAGATCTTCGGGGTATGATTTGAAATGGTTTATTGCTGACCATCTTTAGTTCACACAGACTGGCGGTTTCCTTTCACTGAGAGAGCTGTCAAGATTTGACTTGTGAAGCGTCTTTGAACTTGCCTTCTGACAGTTTGTGTCTGCATGTCGCACTGAGTGTGTGCGTGCGCGCGCACGCGCGCGCGTGTATGTATGTGTGTGTGTGTGTGTGCGTATGTGTGTGTATGTGTGTATTCCTTTGTGTGTGTGTGTGTGTGTGTGTGTGTGTGTATGCGCGCGCGCGCACATAAACACGCAAGTACCCAAGCTTTTGAAGATTGGTGAGTCAGTGCATCCATGTGACTGGAGGATTTCTCCACATCTGGACCATTCTCCTGTCAGTCAACAACTGTTGATATTTACCTACTCACCACCACCACTAACCACTCTACCCACCACCACCACTAACCACTCTACTCACCACCACTAACCACTCTACTCACCACCACCAC
>JAAQRG010326819.1:0-17948 GCA_011634625.1 Babylonia areolata | reverse complement strand
TATATATATATATATATATATATATATATATATATATATATATATATATTATTCATTTATTTTTATACATTTTTAATCTTTATTGTTTTATTTTTTACAGTTTTACAGCCTTCAGTCGAATTTACACTGTTGTAAAGCCCCAGTTCATTTACTCACTCTAGACAATGGGCCCTGATCAAGGCCCTACTGTTTACAGCTGTTTAGATGAAGGAGCCTGTTCGGGGCTGAAGAAATTTTTGAATTTTTGGAGTGGAACCTAATTTGCATAATGATGTTATAAGCTAAGAATATCTTAACTGACCTTTCCACTCTCTGCAGTGACCAGCAAGTAAATGCAGAGTGTGTGGCTGTGCTCACGAGCAGGAGAGTTATTTTCCAGGTGAATGGTTCATGTGAACAGTGCTTGTCAACAATGACGTCTTGACCCAGTTTCTTCTCAGTCACAAGGCAGACAACAGAATTAGATAAAGGGGCCCTATGGGGGCAATAGAACGTTCTGAATTCAGTCTGTTTCAAACTCTTTGTGCTTTCTTGAATTTATTTACAAGTCATCAGTGTGTGCAAATTCTGAACAAAAATTGGATGATAGCATAAGAAGGGAGGAAGTTTTATATTTTGTCCCCAACTAACTCAGTTTGGAAATTTTCAGTTCATAACTTGAAACATTTGTTATGTGACAATTTCATTTCTTACGATACAATTGGGCAGTTTGTGGGGAAAGTCAGGGGAGCGAACTGGCTGTACAACGTTAGTTAACTTGTTAAATCCAGTCTGCTAGCCCTGCTTTCAGTCCCATCCACCAGAATGCATTTCTTTGCATTCTGCTTTCGGAAAACAATCAGTTCACTTCTGATTTCTCTGCTTTTATACCATGAATTTATCCCCAACTCAGACCCTGCTCTTTTTTCACGGCCTTAGGGCGAACTGCGATCACGTTCATTTGAAATTTGGTGTAGTATGTGATTTGGTTTCAGTTTGATTCCATGGTGAACATGAACCATGTTGAATCAAAGATTGGTAAGACTAAAGTGCTGCTGTTCAGCATGGTCATGAGCGTTTATTGTGATCTTTGATATTGTCATGTACAGAGTTTGTTGTGATAGGTGGCCCCAAGTGATGGTCAGAATTTAGTTTTCAGACACAAATAGACACAGATAGACACAGGGGTCAGATTTGAGTAAAAAAGTTGTGCTTAAAAGGCCAAAAATCATGGTACTTCCATTTGACATCTTTTCACATATGATTTCAGATGAGTATGAATGAGTGAGAGAGAGAGAGAGAGAGAGAGAGAGAGAGTGTGTGTGTATGTGTGATGAAGTGTGTATGAGTTCAGTGTGTATGTGTGCCTGCTTTGCATATTGGTAACATTCATGTGCCTTAAATGTTCATTTTTCTATTGAAGCAAACACCTGCCTTCAGTAATTGTAGCTGTGGAGTAAACTGACAGTGGCAAATCAACATCAAGCACATTCATCATAAAACGTTAATGATGGTAGGCCATGTGCACATGCACAAATACCAAAAAATCATCAAATAATTTAAAACTGTAGTATAATATAAAACCATATTATGTAAAACTAGACCATAATAAGAAACCGAATCCTGTGAAACTAGAGCATGATATAAAAACAAATCATGTGAAACTGTAGCATAATATAAAACCGTATCATGTAGAAGTAGAACATAATATAAAACCATATTATATAAAGCTGTAGCATAATGTAAAACCATATCATGTAAAACCATAGTATGATATAAACCACATCAGTACACTGTATTGTATTGTTTTGTATTACATTTTGTCACAACAGATGTCTCTGTGTGAAATTCTGTCTGCACTGCTCAGGGAGAATGTGTTGCATGCTACAGGGCAGCTCCCCCCCCCCACCTCCCCTCCCCCATTTTTTTTCCCCCTTGCCCGCAAGTGCATTTGTTTTCCCATAAAAGTGGATTTTTCTACAGAATTTTACCAGGGACAAAAACTTTGGTTTATCGTCTCATCAGAATGTGTGTGTGTGTGTGTGTGTGTGTGTGTGTGTGAGTCTGGGGGGAGGGGGGGCATGAGTGGGGGGGGCGTATGTGTGTGTGTGCGTGCATGTGTGTGGGGGGTGGGGGGTGGAGGTTTATGTGTGTGTGATGCAAATGACTGGCATCCAGACCACCACTCAAGTAATGTGTGTGTGTGTGTGTGTGGTGTGTGTGTGATGCAAATGGCTGGCATCCAGACCACCACTCAAGTAAAAATCTTGCTTGATCCATTCATGGGGACTGGAATCTGTGGACACTGGTTTCCTAGAGGGGTGCTTTACCACTTGGTCACCACTCCACTGTGATTGTCCTTGTTCTGTGTCTATCATAACTTTCATAACATATGAATCCTAATCATGTTGATGCATAAGCTGGAGTGGTTTGGACTATCATATGGGGAGCTATATAAAACCACTTCATATAAAACTGAAGCATAAAAACCACATAATGTAAAACTATAGCATGATATAAAGCCAAATCATATGAAACCATAGCAATAATATAAAACCATATTATGTTAAACCATTGCATCAATATAAAGCCAAATCATATGAAACCATAGCATAATATAAAACCATATAATGTAAACCTATTGCACCATATAAAGCCAAATCAAATAAAACCAAATATAAAACCATAGCATTATGAAACCATAATGTAAACCATTGCATCATATAAAACCAAATCATATAAAACCATATAATGTAAACCCATTGCATTATAAAAAGCCAAATCATATAAAACCATAGCATAATATAAAACCATATAATTTAAACCTATTAGGTCATATAAAGCCAAATCATGTAAAATTATAGCATAATATAAACTTATATATAACCAAATCATATAGGGTCTCTACTTTGTTGTGGTCAGGAGGCTTAGTGGCCAGTGATCGAGTGAGCTATGTCGGCGGGGGCATCAGTGCTTCTGAGGGTTTACTGCTCTAGTCCCAGGTTTTAATTGACAGCCTACATAGCCATTGTAGCTGACCAGGCTGAATAAGTGGTGGTTTTTTTGGGTTTTTTTTTGTACTGATGCCCCTGATAGGGCTTCCCATACTGAACAGGTCGTGAGTGACGCCCAAACTAAAAGTGACCCACTGTCCCTTTCGCTATTCTCTATTCTTCTTTTTACCACCTCATTTATGTCTCCAGCTCCCCATCAAGCCTTCTTTTCCACATTCTTTTTTCTCTGCGGCTTTCTTCAGGCCTGCCGTGTTTGCCGTGCGGCGCGACCTGTGATGGAGGGGAATGAGATCCTGGGGACTGAGAGAGCATGCTGCTCTCAACACGTCCCTTTGGCTCGGACCTCTCCTAAGACAGGCAGCACACATTGGCCTGTGTGTTTATCGGCTACCCCTTCGTGGGGCTGGGTCAAGACTGGCAGTTTAGAGGCTAGCGATGATAACCCCCGTAGTGCTCGGTTCTCTGTCCCCAGGAGCTGGGCATGATTGGGGGGGAAGGAACGGATATGACTCGGACTCCGATTTGGAGGTCGGAGAGACCTCTGGATATTGGCCGTTGTGGCTTGTGGAGGAGGGCACTGATGATGACAAGCCCTTGTCGGCTCTCAGCCCCTTCGCCATCCAGAAAGGCTTCCAATGTTTGGCAGGCGCATTGAAGTCTATCAAGAGGCTGAGGAACGGAACGTTTCTGGTGGAAACGACATCGAAAAGGCAGACACAGCTTCTGCTTAAAGCAGCCACTTTTGTGGATAGGGAGGTCTCCCCTCACAAAGGACTGAACTGCTCAAAGGGGGTTATCAGATGCCCTGAGTTGAGAGGAGTGTCTGATGCAGAGATTAAGAGCGAGCTGTCCTCTCAGGGAGTGACAGATGTTTACAGGGTGACAGTATGGAAGGGGTCCGACAGAGTCCCGACCAACACATTCCTCCTCACCTTCTGCTGCCCGAATGTCCCCAGGGACATAAGAGTTGGGTACCTGCAGGTGAACGTAAGTCTGTACGTGCCGTCCCCTCTACGGTGTTTCAAGTGCCAGAAATTTGGACACGTGCAGGACCGCTGCAAGGGAGAAGAGGCGTGTGGCACCTGTTCAAAGGCGGCACACCAGGGCGAGTGCATCAGTCCAGCCTGTTGTGTGAACTGCGGAGAAGAAAATATCATTCTTTGAAGCCCGTAAGCTAGTGGAGGCTACATTGCCTAAGGCAGGACTGTCATACGCTTCTGTCGTCAGATCCAGGATGGTGGACGTTGCGGTCCACACGACGTCCACAGGGACGCAGACAGATGACATACTGACTTTGGTAAAACCATTGGCCTTGGGTGGAGGCGCTGTATCCACCCCTTCCCATTCTGTACGGCGGTCCTCAGGACCTGCTGGGCAGGGGGGTAAAGCCTCGGGCGGAGGCATGGTGTCCACTTCCTGTCCCCTCCCCCCTCGTCCCATCTCTCGTCTGCCTGCCCCTCGGACTGGTGGGAGTGCCCAGAAACCCCCCGCATTTCCAAAACCCAAGGAGGGGAGGGTTGCGGCCTTGGCGGGGTCGGGGAAAGCCGAGGTGGTGGATATTCCGGCTTGGCCAGAATCGGACAGGACTTTGATGAATACAAAAAACAGATATGCGGTCTTGGCCAACCTTGATCCACTGCAAGCAGAGGAGCAGGAGGTCACGATGGATTCCGCTGCTGTTTCATTTTTAACTCACTCGCTGCCATTGTCCGCATATGCGGACATCGTCGGAGAAAGCGTTGGATGCCAATGTCCGCATATGCGGACTTGGATTTTAAAAAGTCGTGCTGTCGGAGTGACGCGTCGGATGCGAAAATCAAAAGCAGATGTGATATCTTACGTCACCTCTGGTCAGCTTTTCATTCACACACGCTGCGTGTGTGTCGCGATAAGCTCAACCGCAGGTGATAACAAAGCGTACCCCCTGTCAGCTTTGTAAGTTGTTTGACAAGATGGCGTCACGGCGAAGTGTTCAACACGGTCGGAGAGGTGAAATGTTACTCAGCGTCGAAGATGCTTTGGAAATGATCCAATCTGAAGGCTCTGATGTCGAAGGAGATAATGTTGATTCTTCGGACAGTGAATTTGAACCAGATCCCGATGAACTAGAAATAGATTCGGCCGCTGAAGAGAGTGTTTACAATGGAGAGGAAAGTGAGGAACATGTGCCAGCAGATGAGACAGACACAGACGACGAAACCACTGAGGAAACGGATGATTTTGCAAGTGTTTTCACCCGTGATTGGACTAGGTCTTCAGTTCATCAAATAGTGTTAGAATGTGATGTGGAACATGTTGGTGTACCTTTCTGATGGGTGCAAAAATGCTAAAAAATACACAAAATATGGATACCGCGATCAACATCAAGATGGTGAGTAAATACTTTGATTTTTTGCACACGTATGGAACAACATTCCTTGCATACATATAATAAATATCAATTGTCTGGGTGTTTATTTGTTTTTTTTTACAATTTTTTCCCCATCCTATACAAACCCTGGGTTTTCAGGGATTGGCAAGGGCAAAAACTCTTGGCATGGAGTGAGTTAACCTTTTTAATGGCGGTCATTCATTGGAATATCCGTGGTTTTTACGCCAATCTCCAGGAACTCCAGCTGCTTTGTCATTCTTTGAAACCTTCAGTGCTGGCACTGCAGGAGACGCTGCAAAGAGATGGCAAATTTTTATCTCTCTCAGGTTTTAACTCTATTTTTAAACCCGCTCAACCGAAGCAAGAGGGATTGACAGGAGGTGTCGCTCTTTTTGTACATAAGTCCCTTTTATATAGTACATTTCCTCTAAGCACCCCTTTACAGGCGGTGGCAGTCAGAGTCACACTTAAGAAAACCATTACTGTCTGTTCTCTGTATCTTCCTTATTCCGTCCGTGTTCTGAAGCAGGACCTCATGAACCTTGTTGACCAGGTCCCACTACCGTTCTTACTGTTGGGCGACTTCAATGGCCACTCTGGGGAAGTGAGGTGACATCAGCCTGAGGTCTTCTTTTGGAAAACCTTCTTTCCGATATGGACCTGTGTTGTCTTAACGACAAGTCACCCACTTACCTTCATCTGTCTTCTGGGAAGCTCTCGTGTTTAGATCTGTTGGTCTGCGATCCATCGTTGGTCCTGGACTATGAGTGGAAAGTGCACAACAATCTGCACGGGAGTGACCACTTTCCTGTCGTCCTCCGTTCCACAGATGGTGAAGGTGACTCTCTGCCTGACCACCTGAACTATGACAAATCCGACTGGAGAGTTTTTACCACAAAGTTAAGAGTGGAGCTGCAGGAAGAAACAGTCTTGCAAAGCAAGGATCCTGCTGACACTCTGACACAGATCATTTTAGAATGCGCCAAAGCAGCAGTCCCATCGTCTGCCTCCAAGCCTTAGATGCCAAGAACACCCTGGTTCAACGCTGAATGTCAGGATGCCCGTAAGTCTCGGAAGAGAGCACAACGGCGCGTCTTTCGGAGACCGGAGACCGATAGCATTCGAACCCATCAACAGCTGAGAGCGAAAGCCAGATATGTTTTTGATAACAGCCAGAGAAAATCATGGAGAGATTTTTGCTCTTCCTTAACCTCCAACACACCCAAGAAGAAAGTATGGAGGGTTTTAAAAAAAAATTAAGGGCAAAAACGTCTGCCCAACTTTTCACCATCTAAAACTCTCAGACGCTCTTATCACAGAGAAGAAAGCAGTTGCTAATTTGCTAGCCTCCACAGTCGAACTGAACTCTAGATCTGCCAACAAATCTGCTCTTTCTCAAAACCAAAAACCTGAAAGAAAAAACACCCAGCACTTCTCTTCTGGCAACGCAGAGAGCTACAACCTTCCTTTCACTAAGAATGAGTTCAAATCTGCCCTTCAGATCTGCACGGATTCCTCTCCAGGAATGGACGAGGTTCATTATGAACTTTAAAAACATCTTCCTGAAACCTGTAGGACACCCTGCTCAAAGTTTACAACCACATCTGGATCACAGGCTTTTTTCCACTCTTCTGGTGGAAAGCCGTCATAATCCCGGTGCCAAAACCGGGAAATGACCGCTCAAACCCCTCCAACTACCGCCCAATAGCACTGACCAGCTGCATCTGCAAACTGATGGAGAAGATGGTCAATGGTAGACTGATGTGGAAACTAGAGACCGACAGCCTTCTGGCGAAAGAACAGTGCGGTTTCCACAAGCACCGATCTACCGTTGACCATCTGGTTCAACTGGAAACCACAGTAAGGAATGCCTTTGTCAACAAACAGCATGTGGTGGCCATATTTTTTTTACTTAGAGAAAGCTTACGATACCACCTGGAAATTTGGAATCCTCTCAGACATGTACAAGCTCGGCTTCTGAGGACACCTGCCCCAGTTTATCCACAACTTCTTGCAAGACAGACAATTCCAGGTGAGGGTCGGCACCACCCTGTCCGACATTCACGAGCAGGAGCTGGGTGTTCCGCAAGGGAGCATTCTGTCACCGGCTCTCTTCAGCATAAAAATAAACGACATCGTCCAGTCGGTTCAGAAGGGATCGGACAGCTCGCTGTTTGTGGACAATTTCGCCTTGTATGCAACTGGCAGCACGTATGCCAGCATCCAGCGACGGCTTCAGCTCTGCGTAGACAAAATTCAGTGTTGGGCAGAGGAGAATGGTTTCACCTTTTCGTCCTCTAAAACTGAGTGTATTCATTTTCATAACTTTTGCCTATTCTATCTGGACCCTGAAATCCGTCTGGGAAAATCCACCATCCCGGCGGTCAAGGAAGCCAAATTTTTAGGGGTCGTTTTTGATCAGAAGCTGAACTTCCTCAGCCGTATCAAACAGCTGAAAATGTCTTGTCAAAAAGCCCTGAACATCATCCGAGTTGTGGCACACACGGACTGGGGTGCTGATAGGAGAAGTCTCTTGCACCTCTACAGAGCCCTGGTCCGGTCCAAACTGGACTACGGAAGTGTAGTATATGGCTCGGCCAGACCGTCTTACCTGAAACTGCTGGACCCTATACACCACCAAGGGCTCCGTCTCAGCTTAGGTGCATTCCGCACCACCCCTGTGCACAGCCTGTATGCAGAGGCGGGGGAACCGCCTCTCTCTAACCGAAGATTGAAGCTGACCCCAAACTATTACTTGAAACTGTTTTCTGAACCCAGAAACCCTGCTTACGACGTTGTATTCAACAACCCCTTCAGCAAGAAATTTATAGATAACCCAAACTGCATCTCTCCTCTTGGACTCCGCATTCAGCTGCACATAGAAAATGCTGATCTGGATGTCGGTGGCATCTCAGACTTCTCCAAGTTCCCCGACAGCCCACTGTGGACCTTTAAAACACCTGAGGTCCGATTCGATCTGGCCTCGTACCGTAAAGACTCCACCAGTTCACTGGCCTACAGAACTTACTTTTCAGAACTCTGCCACAAATTTCCCTCTTTCCAAAAAATCTTCACTGACGGTTCCAAGTCAGAGGATGGAGTCGCTGCATCTGCGTTCTGTCCCGCCTTTCCTGACCAGCCCTCAACGGAACACATCCTATCTTACAGCTCAGTGTACACTGGTTCTGGCGGTAAAAATGGTTCTCTCTTCGAAACAAAAGAGATTCATGATCTTTTCCGACTCCTTGTCAGCCCTGCAGGCAATCGCCTGCAGGAATGTGAATCATCCCAAACTACTGGAATTCTACGAAGCTTTTACTCTCGTAATGAAGAAAGGATACGAGGTTGTGTTGGCCTGGGTTCCTGGACATGTTGGCATTCGTGGTAACGAAAGGGCAGACCAGCTGGCCAAGAACGCTGTAAAGAAAGAATTATCGAGATCCTTCGTACCATACACAGACATGAAGCAGAAGGTGAACACTTATGTTAAGGATCTTTGACAAGAGGAGTGGAACACCCAGACAGACAACAAGCTGTTCCAAATCCGTCCAGACCTAAAAGAGACCCTCCCATCGGGGGTGATGAACAGGAAGGAGGAGTCTGTGCTGTGCAGACTGCATGCGGGGCACACTTTTTTTTTTACTCATTCTTACTTGTTGAAGGGGGAAGAGGCCCCTTGATGTATTCCCTATGATGAGCCTCTCACCGTGAAACACGTGCTCCTTGCCTGTTGGGATCTGCATGACGTTAGACACAGACATTACATGGCAGTTTCTTTGAAGACCTTGTTTTGTGATGTCCCTCCGTGGGCGCTGATGGACTTCTTGAAAGAAGTGAACATTTTTAATCAGATTTGAAGGTTTTAAACTATGGAAGGTTTTTTAAACTTTGAGTGGAAAGCTTAAAAGTGGTGACTTGTTTTTATTATTGTTTGTTTTTTTACCCTTGTAGTAGGTATTAACGTGGCGATAGCCTTGAGATGGCCTTAGTGGTCGGTGAGGCTCTAAGCACCATAATTTCATTTCATTTCAAGTCATATAGAACCATAGCATAATAAAACCATAGAATGTAAACTTATTGCATCATATAAAACCAAATAATATAAAACCATATAATGTAAACCCATTGCATCATAAAAAGCTAAGTCATATAAAACCATAGCATAATATAAAACCATATAATGTAAAACCATTGCATCATAGAAAGCCATATATAAAATTATAGCATAATATAAAAGCACACAATGTAAAAACCATTGCATCTTGATAAAACCCTGTCACATGGCGTACAAGCCTGATGATGTTGCTGGGTGCAGGCGTAAGTTGGAGCGTTTTGGCCTGTCCTATGGGGAGCTGTTGACGTCCATCCTGGGCTTTGCCAACAAGGGCAGTGTGGACGTGCTGCAGGGGGCACTGGGCCTCACCAACTCCGCCTCCCTCATGAGGGGGCTGCATGGGTACCTGCACACATGCACACACACGCACACACACACACGCGCACACACACACACGCGCACGCACACACTCACACACACACGCACGTACGCACGCACATGCAAACACACATGCACACACAAACACACACATACACACACGCACACACACACACACACACACACACACACACATGCTGAGACATACACAGTCACACACACACACACAACACAACATACACACATGCACACATACATACACACACACACTTACATTACATCACATGCACACATGCCACACTACACCACACCACATCACATAACCCTACCCAGTATGTGTATATTGTGATTGGAGGTTCAGATGGATGGACGTGTGTGTCTGTGTGTTCGGATTTATGCATGTGGAGTGTGTGTGTGTTTGTGTGTGTGTGTATTTGGGTGTGTGTGTATGTTTGTTTGTGTGTGTGTGTGTGTGTGTGTGTGTGTGTATTTGGATGTGTGTTTGTATGTTTGTGTGTGTGTACGCGCGTTTGTGCTTGAGTGCGTGTGCGTGTTGTGTATAGTGTCTGTGTGTGTTGTGTATGGTGTCTGTGTGTGTTGTGTACATTGTGCATGCGTGTGTTTGTGAGTGTGTGTGTGTGTGTTGATGAAATTAACGATTTGACGTCAGTGATTCTAAGTGCAGTGAAATCTTCTTTTAACACTACTTAGTACTCAAATAAAATCATAAGATTCTAAGTGCAGCAAAATCTACTTTTAGCACTACATCAGTACTGAAACAAAATCATAAGAAACTGTTCAAACCTTGGTTTGATGCAGAATGCTCACTAAAACAAATGCTTTACCTTCGAAGTAGAGCAGGTTGTAAACAGAAGGATACCCCATAAACACGACTCCTTAACATATCCAGCTAGGAATAAAATAAAAAAACAAACAAGAAAATTGTTTCATTATGCATAGAAAAAATGGCATAACAAGTTCTTTCCACCTGAATGTGCTTGGTTTGAATCTGCTTTTGTGTCTTAAAAAAAAAATTACCTGGAGCTTTATGATAACAATTACAGAACACATTTTAACGATAAGACTAAGATTTTCTAAATTTTAAAGTGTGTATCACAAGTGAATCTTGAAGGCCTTACCTCTCCTGTTTTACATTGTATTTGCTCCATGACTGTTGCAGTCAGTTATTAGTAGATTTTCATGTTTGTTTTGTTCTTTTGTTTGCAATCTATTGTACCCTAAAAAGGGTGAAAAGATATAAAATCTTTTGTGTGCGTTTGTGCACGTGTGTATGTGTGTGTGTGTGTGCGCGCTCACAGAGTGAAAGTACCAGAGGAGGAGTATGCTGAAGCACTGCGCAAGTGGCAGACCAACAAACAGGTCCACAACAGGTGAGTGGCTTTTGGAAAGGTATGCTTTATGAAATGAAATGATCTTTCTGTCTTACATAAGGTACGTACAAATTTCCTTGCTGAAGGTGGTGTGATCTTAGCACCACCCACCCACACACACACACAAACACACACGCACACACACGCGCGCGCGCGCGCGCTCACACACACACAGTGTAACAGAAATTGCACTCTCTCCCCCTTGCCCTCCCACAACCCCCCTCTCTCTCCCATTTGCCCCCCCCTCCTTCTCTTTCTCCCCCCCTCTCTCTACACACACTCTTTCCCCCTGCCTACCTACCCCGTACCCATTCCCACTCCCTAAACCCTGCAAAGTCTGATACGATCTGTTTGCTCTCATTGTTGACATTTGAAGCACCGTTTGTTGTGTTGTGGGCAGTGTGGTGGTGGGGGTGGAAATGATGAAGAAGGGCAGACAACTGGAGGCAATCCAGAATCTGAACATGGCCCTCAAGATAGACCCAACCCACACCGAGGCTTTGGTGGCCAGGGGGGCTGTGTGAGTCTCTGTGTGTTGTGGTGTATGGTATAGTATGGTATTATAGTGTATGGTATAATACGGTATTGTATGGTATGGTATATGGTATTGTATTGTTTTGTAATGTTTTGCATGGTATGATATAGTATGATATGGGTACTTATATAGCACCTATCCTTGGTTGGAGACCAATCTCTAAGAGCTTTACAAACACAGGGTCATTTGCACAACAAGCTGCCTACCTGGGTAGAGACGACTGACAGCTGCCACTGGGCGCTCATCATTCATTTCATGTGTCATTCAATCAGATTTCATGCACGCACACATACACACTCAGACAGACATGTAACATTTTACGTGTATGACCGTTTTGTTTCTTTACCCTGCCATGTCGGCAGCCATACTCCATTTTCGGGGGGAGGGGGGCGTGCATGCTGAGTATGTTCTTGTTTCCATAACCCACGGAATGCTGACATGGATTACAGGATCTTTAACGTGCGTATTTGATTTTCTGCATGCGTATACACACGAAGGGGGTTCAGGCACCAGCAGGTCTGCACGAATGTTGACCTGGGAGATAGGAAAAATCTCCACCCTTTACCCACCAGGCGCCACCAAGATTCGAACCCGGGACCCTCAGATTGAAAGTCCAACGCTTTAACCATTCGGCTATTGTAATGTATATATTTTTTGGTTGTCACAATGGATTTCTGTGTGCTTCTCCCCAAGAACAGCATATCACCACATTACTTTCTGTCTGCTAGTGTATTTACAATCAAAGGGGATTTTTCTGCAGAATTTTGCCAGGGATGCAACCCTCTTCTTGCTCTGAGTTCTTTTACGTGCACTAGGTGCGTGCTGCACACAGGACCTTATTTTTTTGGTCTAATCTGAATAGCTAAAACTGTATGTGTGTGTGTTTATGTGTGGGTGTGTGTTTGTGTTTATTATTGATACTTGTATAGTGCTTATCTTTGATCAAGGTCTAAACGCTTTACAAACATGGATCATTTGCACCACAGGCTGCCTACTTGGGTAGAGCTGACTGACAGATTCTTTTAGTTGCTCATGTTTGGTTCTTGTGTCATTCAGTCAGGCTTCAGTCATGCACACACACACACACACACACACACACACACACACACACACACACACACACTCACTTACATGTATATATAAGAGTAAATTTTACTACAAAATATTGCCAGGGACAACTCTTGTTTCCATTGGTTCTTTTACATGAGTTAAGTGCATGCTACACATGGGACCTTGGTTTATAATCTCTTCTGAATTACTACTCTTTTCCACTGTGAATATGGTAGGTGAGTGTTGTTGCAGGAGTTGCAACATTGCATCTTGAGGGGTGGATGGATTTATATTACAGGTATGGCAAAAATTTGTCATGGGGTTGGTTTGTTTTTTGGCAGGTATGCCAACAATGCCTCATACCAGAAGGCGATTGATGATTTTGAAAAGGCCCTAGAGGGCAACCCGAAGCACATCAACGCCAAGAAATACCTGGTGGAGACACGAGTGGCCTGTGCTCGACGGTCAGTGATGTTGATTGGACAGTTTTCTGTGTGTCTTGTGGGTTTGGTTGTTGGTGATTGGACAGTTTTCTGTGTGTTTTGTGGGTTTGGTTGTTGGTGATTGGACAGTTTTCTGTGTGTCTTGTGGGTTTGGCTGTTGTTGATTGGGCAGACTGGAGTTTTTTTTACCAAGAAGATAAGAGCGGAGCTGCAGGAAGAAACAGTATTGAAAAGCAAGGACCCTGCTGACACTCTGACTCGGATCGTTTTAGATTGCGCCAAAGCAGCAGTCCCATCGTCTGCCTCCAAGCCTCAGGTCCCTAGAACGCCCTTGTTCAACGCGGAATGTCGGGAGGCCCGTAAGTCTCGGAAGAAAGCGCAGCGACGCGTCTTTCGGAGACCGGAGACCGATAGCGTTCGAACCCATCAACAGCTGAGGGCGAAAGCCAGGTATGTTTTTAAAAAGAGCCAGAGGAAGTCATGGAGAGATTTTTGCTCTTCCTTAACCTCCAACACACCCAAGAAGAAAGTGTGGAGGGTTTTAAAAAGAATTAAGGGCAAAAACGTATGCCCGACCTTTCATCATCTTAAACTTTCAGACGCTCTGGTCACAGAGAAGAAAGCAGTTGCCAATTTGCTTGCCTCCACAATTGAACAGAACTCGAGATCTGCTAACAAATCTGCTCGGTTTCTTAAAACCAAAAACCTGTCAGAAAAAAAACACCATGTAACTTCTTTTCCGACAACACAGAGAATTACAACCTTCCTTTCACAATGAATGAACTTAAATCTGCCCTTGAGACCTGTACGGATTCCTGTCCAGGAATGGACGAGGTCCATTATAAACTCTTAAAGCACCTTCCCCAAACCTGTCTGGACACCCTGCTTAAAGTTTATAACCACATCTGGGTCACAGGCTTTTTTCCACCCTCCTGGCGGAAAGCCCTCATAATCCCGCTGCCGAAACCGGGAAAAGACCCCTCGAACCCCTCCAACTACCGCCCAATTGCACTGACCAGCTGCATTTGCAAACTGATGGAGAAGATGGTCAACGGTAGACTGATGTGGAAACTAGAGACCGACGGCCTTCTGGCGAAAGAACAGTGCGTTTTCCGCAAGCATCGCTCTACCATTGACCATCTGGTTCGTCTGGAAACCACTGTAAGAAATGCATTTGTAAACAAACAACATGTGGTGGCCATATTTTTTGACTTGGAGAAAGCTTAAGATACCACGTGGAAATTTGGTATTCTCTCGGACTTGCACAAGCTCGGCTTCCGAGGACACCTACCTCAGTTCATCCACAATTTTTTACAAGACAGACAATTCCAGGTGAGACTCGGCACCACCCTGTCCGACATTCACGAGTAGGAGCTGGGTGTCCTGCAAGGGAGCATCCTGTCGCCGGCTCTTTTCAGCATAAAAATTAATGACATCGTTCAATCCGTTCAGAGGGGATCGGACAGCTCGCTGTTCGTGGACGATTTTGCCTTTTGTGCAACTGGCAGCACGTACGCCAGCATCCAGCGACGGCTTCAGCTCTGCGTGGACAAAATCCAGTGTTGGGCAGAGGAGAATGGCTTCACATTTTCGTCCTCCAAAACCGAATGCATCCATTTTCATAATTTTCGCCAGTTCTATCCGGACCCTGAAATCCGTCTGGGAAAATCCACCATCCCGGCGGTCAAGGAAGCCAGATTTTTAGGGGTCGTCTTTGATCAGAAGCTGAACTGCCTCAGCCACATTAAACAGCTGAAAGTATCTTGCCAAAAAGCCCTGAACATCATCCGAGTTGTGGCACACACGAACTGAGGTGCTGATAAGAGAACTCTCTTGCACCTCTACAGAGCCCTGGTCCGGTCCAAACTAGATTATGGAAGTGTAGTATACGGCTCGGCCAGACCATCCTACCTGAAACTGTTGGACCCTGTACACCACCAAGGGCTCCGTCTCTGCTTAGGTGCTTTCCGCACCACCCCTGTGCACAGCCTGTACGCAGAGGCGGGGGAACCACCTCTCTCCAACCGCAGATTGAAGCTGACCCTGAATTATTATTTGAAATTGTTTTCGGAACCTACAAACCCTGCTTATGACGCTGTATTCAACAACCCTTTCGATAAGAAATTTACAGACAACCCAAACTGCATACCTCCTCTCGGACTCCGCATTCAGCCGCACTTAGAAAATGCCAATCTGGATGTCGGTGGCATCTCAGATTTCTCTAAGTTCCCTGACAGCCCTCCGTGGACCTTTACAACACCTGAGGTCCGATTCGATCTGGCCTCATACCGAAAAGACACCACCAGTTCTCTGGCCTACAGAACTTACTTTTCGGAACTCTGTCACAAATTCCCCACTTTTCAAAGCATCTTCACTGACGGTTCCAAGTCAGAGGACAGAGTCGCTGCATCTGCGTTCTGTCCCGCCTTTCCTGACCGGCCCTCAACGGAACACATCCTGTCTGACAGCTCGGTGTACACTGCGGAACTGACCGCACTGGTTCTGGGGTTAAAAATGGTTCTCTCTTCGAAACAAAAGAGATTCATGATCTTTTCTGACTCCTTGTCAGCCCTGGAGGCGATCGCCTGCAGGAATATCACTCATCCCAAACTGCTGGAATTTTATGAAACTTTTACTCTCGCAATGAAGAAAGGATACGAGGTTGTGTTGGCCTGGGTTCCCGGACATGTTGGCATTCGTGGTAACGAAAGGGCGGACCTGCTGGCCAAGAATGCTGTAAAGAAAGAATTATCCAGATCCTTGGTACCCTATACAGACATGAAGCGGAAGGTGAACACTTACGTTAAGGATCTTTGGCAAGAGGAGTGGAACACCCAGACGGACAACAAGCTCTTCCAGATCTGTCCGGACCTAAAAGAGACCCTCCCTTCGGGGGTGAAGAACAGAAAGGAGGAGTCTGTGCTGTGCAGACTGCGTACGGGGCACACTTTTTTTTACTCATTCTTACTTGTTGAAGGGGGAAGAGGCCCCTCGATGCATTCCCTGTGATGAGCCTCTCACCGTGAAACACGTGCTCCTTGACTGTTGGGATCTGCATGACATTAGACACAGACATTACACGGCGGTTTCTTTGAAGACTTTGTTTCGTGATGTCCCTCCGTGGGTGCTGATGGACTTCTTAAAAGAAGTGAACATTTTTAACCAGATTTGAAGGTTTTAAACTATGGAAGTTTTTTTTAACTTTGGAGTGGAAAGTTTGAAGTGGTGACTCGTTTTAATTGTTGTTTTTTTTTGGTTTTTTTGTTGTTTTTTTTTATCCTTGTAGTAGTTATTGACGCGGCGATAGCCTTGAGATGGCCTTAGTGGTCGGCGAGGCTCTAAGCACCATAATTTCATTTCATTTCATTTGTTGTTGATTGGACAGTTTTTTGTGTGTCTTGTGGGTTTGGCTGTTGTTGATTGGACAGTTTTCTGTGTGTCTTGTGGGTTTGTGTCTTGTGGGTTTGGCTGTTGTTGATTGGACAGTTTTCTGTGTCTTGTGGGTTTGGTTGTTGGTCAGTGTTGTTGATTGGACGATTTTTCTGTGTGTGTTGTGGGTTTGGTTGTTGGTCAGTGTTGTTGATTGGACAGTTTTCTGTGTCTTGTGGATTTGGCTGTTGTTGATTGGACAGTTTTCTGTGTGTCTTGTGGGTTTGGCTGTTGTTGATTGGACGATTTTTCTGTGTGTGCTGTGGGTTTGGTTGTTGGGCAGTGTTGTTGATTGGACAGTTTTCTGTGTCTTGTGGATTTGGCTGTTGGTGATTGGACAGTTTTCTGTGTGTCTTGTGGGTTTGGCTGTTGTTGATTGGACAGTTTTCTGTGTGTGTTGTGGGTTTGGCTGTTGTTGATTGGACGATTTTTCTGTGTGTCTTGTGGGTTTGGCTGTTGTTGATTGGACAGTTTTCTGTGTGTCTTGTGGGTTTGGCTGTTGTTGATTGGACGATTTTTCTGTGTGTGTTGTGGGTTTGGTTGTTGGTCAGTGTTGTTGATTGGACAGTTTTCTGTGTCTTGTGGATTTGGCTGTTGGTGATTGGACAGTTTTCTGTGTGTCTTGTGGGTTTGGCTGTTGTTGATTGGACAGTTCTCTGTGTGTCTTGTGGGTTTGTATCTTGTGGGTTTGGCTGTTGTTGATTGGACAGTTTTCTGTGTCTTGTGGGTTTGGCTGTTGTTGATTGGACGATTTTTCTGTGTGTCTTGTGGGTTTGGTTGTTGGTCATTGTTGTTGATTGGACAGTTTTCTGTGTCTTGTGGATTTGGCTGTTGGTGATTGGACAGTTTTCTGTGTGTCTTGTGGGTTTGGCTGTTGTTGATTGGACAGTTTTCTGTGTGTGTTGTGGGTTTGGCTGTTGTTGATTGGACGATTTTTCTGTGTGTGTTGTGGGTTTGGTTGTTGGTCAGTGTTGTTGATTGGACAGTTTTCTGTGTCTTGTGGATTTGGCTGTTGGTGATTGGACAGTTTTCTGTGTGTCTTGTGGGTTTGGCTGTTGTTGATTGGACAGTTCTCTGTGTGTCTTGTGGGTTTGTATCTTGTGGGTTTGGCTGTTGTTGATTGGACAGTTTTCTGTGTCTTGTGGGTTTGGCTGTTGTTGATTGGACGATTTTTCTGTGTGTCTTGTGGGTTTGGTTGTTGGTCATTGTTGTTGATTGGACAGTTTTCTGTGTCTTGTGGATTTGGCTGTTGGTGATTGGACAGTTTTCTGTGTGTCTTGTGGGTTTGGCTGTTGTTGATTGGA
>JAAQRG010326818.1:0-18003 GCA_011634625.1 Babylonia areolata | reverse complement strand
ATGGTGCAGGAACTGCAGTCTGTGTGTGTGTATGACCAGTGTGTGTTCTGTGTGATGGTGCAGGAACTGCAGTGTGTGTGTATGACCAGTGTGTGTGCTGTGTGATGGTGCAGGAACTGCAGTGTGTGTGTATGACCAGTGTGTGTGCTGTGTGATGGTGCAGGAACTGCAGTGTGTGTGTGTGTGTATGACAGTGTGTGTTCTGTGTGATGGTGCAGGAACTGCAGTGTGTGTGTATGACCAGTGTGTGTTCTGTGTGATGGTGCAGGAACTGCAGTGTGTGTGTATGACCAGTGTGTGTTCTGTGTGATGGTGCAGGAACCGCAGTCTGTGTGTGTATGTGTATGACCAGTGTGTGTTCTGTGTGATGGTGCAGGAACTGCAGTGTGTGTGTATGACCAGTGTGTGTTCTGTGTGATGGTGCAGGAACTGCAGTGTGTGTGTATGACCAGTGTGTGTGCTGTGTGATGGTGCAGGAAGTGCAGTGTGTGTATGACCAGTGTGTGTGCTGTGTGATGGTGCAGGAACTGCAGTGTGTGTGTATGACCAGTGTGTGTTCTGTGTGATGGTGCAGGAACTGCAGTGTGTGTGTATGACCAGTGTGTGTGCTGTGTGGTGGTGCAGGAACTGCAGTGTGTGTGTGTATGACCAGTGTGTGTGCTGTGTGATGGTGCAGGAACTGCAGTCTGTGTGTGTGTATGACCAGTGTGTGTGCTGTGTGTATGACCAGTGTGTGTTCTGTGTGATGGTGCAGGAACTGCAGTGTGTGTGTATGACGAGTGTGTGTGCTGTGTGATGGTGCAGGAACCGCAGTCTGTGTGTGTGTGTGTATGACCAGTGTGTGTGCTGTGTGATGGTGCAGGAACTGCAGTGTGTGTGTGTATGACCAGTGTGTGTGCTGTGTGATGGTGCAGGAACTGCAGTCTGTGTGTGTGTATGACCAGTGTGTGTGCTGTGTGATGGTGCAGGAACTGCAGTGTGTGTATGACCAGTGTGTGTGCTGTGTGATGGTGCAGGAACTGCAGTGTGTGTGTATGACCAGTGTGTGTTCTGTGTGATGGTGCAGGAACTGCAGTGTGTGTGTATGACCAGTGTGTGTTCTGTGTGATGGTGCAGGAACTGCAGTGTGTGTATGAGCAGTGTGTGTTCTGTGTGATGGTGCAGGAGCTGCAGGGTGTGTGTATGACCAGTGTGTGTGTGCTGTGTGATGGTGCAGGAGCTGCAGTGTGTGTATGACCAGTGTGTGCTGTGTGATGGTGCAGGAGCTGCAGTGTGTGTGTATGACCAGTGTGTGTTCTGTGTGATGGTGCAGGAACTGCAGTGTGTGTATGAGCAGTGTGTGTTCTGTGTGATGGTGCAGGAACTGCAGTGTGTGTGTATGACCAGTGTGTGTGCTGTGTGATGGTGCAGGAGCTGCAGTGTGTGTGTATGACCAGTGTGTGTGCTGTGTGATGGTGCAGGAACTGCAGTGTGTGTGTGTATGACCAGTGTGTGCTGTGTGATGGTGCAGGAGCTGCAGGGTGTGTGTATGACCAGTGTGTGTTCTGTGTAATGGTGCAGGAAGTGCAGTGTGTGTATGACCAGTGTGTGTGCTGTGTGATGGTGCAGGAGCTGCAGTGTGTGTGTATGACCAGTGTGTGTTCTGTGTGATGGTGCAGGAGTCTGTGTGTATGACCAGTGTGTGTTCTGTGTGATGGTGCAGGAAGTGCAGTGTGTGTATGACCAGTGTGTGTGCTGTGTGATGGTGCAGGAACTGCAGTGTGTGTGTATGACCAGTGTGTGTTCTGTGTGATGGTGCGGAAGTGCAGTATTAGTAGCATGACCAGTATTGTGTGCTGTGTGATGGTGCAGGAACTGCAGTGTGTATGACCAGTGTGTGTGCTGTGTGATGAGGTGCAGGGCGCTGCAGTGTGTGTGGCTATGACCAGTGTGTGTGCTGTGTGTTGATGGTGCAGGAACTGCAGTGTATGTGTGACCAGTGTGTGTCACAGTGTGCTGTGTGTGATGGTGCAGGTGCAGTGTGTGTGTATG
This sequence comes from Babylonia areolata, assembly GCA_011634625.1. Taxonomy (NCBI): domain Eukaryota; kingdom Metazoa; phylum Mollusca; class Gastropoda; order Neogastropoda; family Buccinidae; genus Babylonia; species Babylonia areolata. The sequence goes on along the minus strand of JAAQRG010326818.1, from coordinate 15,972 downwards.
AGTGTGTTATTGTTCTGTGTGATGGTGCAGGAACTGCAGTGTGTGTGTCATTGTGGACCAGTGTGCTGTGTGATGGTGCAGGAACTGCAGTGTGTGTGTGTATGACCAGTGTGTGTTCTGTGTGATGGTGCAGGAACTTTGCAGTGTGTGTGTATGACCAGTGTGTTGTGCTTGTGGTGCAGTGCAGGAACTTTGCAGTGTGTGTGTATGACCAGTGTGTGCTGTGTGATGGTGCAGGAACTGCAGTCTGTGTGTGTGTATGACCAGTGTGTGTGCTGTGTGATGGTGCAGGAACTGCAGTGTGTGTGTATGACCAGTGTGTGTTCTGTGTGATGGTGCAGGAACTGCAGTCTGTGTGTGTGTATGACCAGTGTGTGTGCTGTGTGATGGTGCAGGAACTGCAGTCTGTGTGTGTGTATGACAAGTGTGTGTGCTGTGTGATGGTGCAGGAACTGCAGTGTGTGTGTATGACCAGTGTGTGTTCTGTGTGATGGTGCAGGAACTGCAGTGTGTGTGTGTGTATGACCAGTGTGTGTTCTGTGTGATGGTGCAGGAACTGCAGTGTGTGTGTATGACCAGTGTGTGTTCTGTGTGATGGTGCAGGAACTGCAGTGTGTGTGTATGACCAGTGTGTGTTCTGTGTGATGGTGCAGGAACTGCAGTGTGTGTATGACCAGTGTGTGTTCTGTGTGATGGTGCAGGAACTGCAGTGTGTGTGTGTATGACCAGTGTGTGTGCTGTGTGGTGGTGCAGGAACTGCAGTCTGTGTGTGTGTATGACCAGTGTGTGTGCTGTGTGATGGTGCAGGAACTGCAGTCTGTGTGTATGACCAGTGTGTGTGCTGTGTAATGGTGCAGGAACTGCAGTGTATGTGTGTATGACCAGTGTGTGTGCTGTGTGATGGTGCAGGAGTCTGTGTGTATGACCAGTGTGTGTGCTGTGTGATGGTGCAGGAACTGCAGTGCGTGTGTGTATGACCAGTGTGTGTGCTGTGTGATGGTGCAGGAACTGCAGTGTGTGTGTATGACCAGTGTGTGTTCTGTGTGATGGTGCAGGAACTGCAGTGTGTGTGTGTATGACCAGTGTGTGTACTGTGTGATGGTGCAGGAACTGCAGTGTATGTGTGTATGACCAGTGTGTGTGCTGTGTGATGGTGCAGGAGTCTGTGTGTATGACCAGTGTGTGTGCTGTGTGATGGTGCAGGAACTGCAGTGTGTGTATGACCAGTGTGTGTTCTGTGTGATGGTGCAGGAGCTGCAGGATGTGTGTATGACCAGTGTGTGTTCTGTGTGATGGTGCAGGAGTCTGTGTGTATGACCAGTGTGTGTGCTGTGTGATGGTGCAGGAACTGCAGTGTGTGTGTATGACCAGTGTGTGTGCTGTGTGATGGTGCAGGAACTGCAGTGTGTGTATGACCAGTGTGTGTGCTGTGTGATGGTGCAGGAACTGCAGTGTGTGTATGACCAGTGTGTGTGTGCTGTGTGATGGTGCAGGAGCTGCAGTGTGTGTATGACCAGTGTGTGTGCTGTGTGATGGTGCAGGAATTGCAGTGTGTGTGTATGACCAGAGTGTGTGCTGTGTAATGGTGCAGGAACTGCAGTCTGTGTGTGACCAGTGTGTGTCACAGTGTGCTGTGTGATGGTGCAGGAATTGCAGTGTGTGTATATATAACCAGTGTGTGTGCTGTGTAATGGTGCAGGAACTGCAGTGTGTGTGTATGACCAGTGTGTGTGCTGTGTGATGGTGCAGGAATTGCAGTGTGTGTGTGTGTATGACCAGTGTGTGTTCTGTGTGATGGTGCAGGAGTCTGTGTGTATGACCAGTGTGTGTGCTGTGTGATGGTGCAGGAATTGCAGTGTGTGTGTATGACCAGTGTGTGCGCTGTGTAATGGTGCAGGAACTGCAGTGTGTGTGTATGACCAGTGTGTGTGCTGTGTGATGGTGCAGGAATTGCAGTGTGTGTGTATGACCAGTGTGTGTGCTGTGTGATGGTGCAGGAATTGCAGTGTGTGTGTATGACCAGTGTGTGTGCTGTGTAATGGTGCAGGAACTGCAGTGTGTGTGTATGACCAGTGTGTGTTCTGTGTGATGGTGCAGGAACTGCAGTGCGTGTGTGTATGACCAGTGTGTGTTCTGTGTGATGGTGCAGGAACTGCAGTGCGTGTGTGTATGACCAGTGTGTGTGCTGTGTGATGGTGCAGGAACTGCAGTGTGTGTGTATGACCAGTGTGTGTGTTCTGTGTGACGGTGCAGGAACTACAGTCTGTGTGTATGACCAGTTTGTGTGCTGTGTAATGGTGCAGGAGCTGCAGTGTGTGCTGTGTGTATGACCAGTGTGTGTGCTGTGTAATGGTGCAGGAACTGCAGTGTATGTGTGTATGACCAGTGTGTGTGCTGTGTGATGGTGCAGGAACTGCAGTGTGTGTATGACCAGTGTGTGTGTGCTGTGTGATGGTGCAGGAACTGCAGTGTGTGTGTGTATGACCAGTGTGTGTGCTGTGTGATGGTGCAGGAACTGCAGTGTGTGCTGTGTGTATGACCAGTGTGTGTGCTGTGTGATGGTGCAGGAACTGCAGTGTGTGTGTGTATGACCAGTGTGTGTGTGCTGTGTGACGGTGCAGGAACTACAGTCTGTGTGTATGACCAGTTTGTGTGCTGTGTAATGGTGCAGGAGCTGCAGTGTGTGCTGTGTGTATGACCAGTGTGTGTGCTGTGTGATGGTGCGGGAACTGCAGTGTATGTGTGTATGACCAGTGTGTGTGTGCTGTGTGATGGTGCAGGAACTGCAGTCTGTGTGTGTGTATGACCAGTGTGTGTGCTGTGTGATGGTGCAGGAACTGCAGCATGCCCAGCGGCTGGAGCGACTGCGAGAGGAGCAGCGGGCGGTGCAGGACAAGGTGACGCAGAAACAGCAGTTTGACAACAAGTACGAGCCCTGCGTCGTCTGTGGGGATCGGGCCTCAGGTGAGCAACGAATGATAAGAGTGATAATGATAACCGTACATTTACAGTATATAGTGCTGTTAAACCTCTCAAAGCACTTTACAGTAACACGCCAGTCAGATGCAAAGCACACAAGAACACACACACACACTTATGCATGCACACACAGGCACACACGTGCGCGCTTGCATGCCCACACACACACACACAGACACTGACGCATGCGTGCACGCACACACACACACATACAAGAACATCTCATGTTATAATCTGAATATTTATTTACATGTTAGAGCTGTCTACAATTTGTTTCAAAGGAAAATGTTTCAGTTAATTTGCTCAGTTTATAAACTTTTAGACAGGTTTGACAGGCAGTTCTTTGGAAGACAGCTTCCTGGATTGCAAAGAATGGATATAAAACTACATTGTATTACTTTTTGTCACAACAGATTTGCAAAGACTAGATATAAAACATTACATTGTATTACTTTTTGTCAACAGATTTGTCACTTAGAAATTTGGATTGCTCTCTGTCGGCGCAGTGTTCAGTGTTACCTTAGTGCATCACCACTCTCTGTCAGCACAGTGTGTTACCTTGGTGCATCACCACTCTCTGTCAGCACAGTGTGTTACCTTAGTGCATCACCACTCTCTGTCAGCACAGTGTGTTACCTTAGTGCATCACCATTATGTCGGCACAGTGTGTTACCTTAGTGCATCACCACTGTCTGTCAGCACAGTGTGTTACCTTAGTGCATCACCACTCTCTGTCAGCACAGTGTGTTACTTTAGTGCATCACCTCTCTCTGTCAGCACAGTGTGTTACCTTAGTGCATCACCGCTCTGTCAGCACAGTGTGTTACTTTAGTGCATCACCTCTCTCTGTCAGCACAGTGTGTTACCTTAGTGCATCACCTCTCTCTGTCGGCACAGTGTGTTACCTTAGTGCATCACCTCTCTCTGTCAGCACAGTGTGTTACCTTTGTGCATCACCACTCTCTGTCAGCACAGTGTGTTACCTTAGTGCATCACCTCTCTCTGTCGGCACAGTGTGTTACCTTAGTGCATCACCTCTCTCTGTCAGCACAGTGTGTTACCTTTGTGCATCACCACTCTCTGTCAGCACAGTGTGTTACCTTAGTGCATCACCACTCTCTGTCAGCACAGTGTGTTACCTTAGTGCATCACCACTCTCTGTCAGCACAGTGTGTTACCTTAGTGCATCACCACTCTCTGTCAGCACAGTGTGTTACCTTAGTGCATTACCACTCTGTCGGCACAGTGTGTTACCTTAGTGCATTACCACTCTGTCAGCACAGTGTGTTACCTTAGTGCATCACCACTCTCTGTCAGCACAGTGTGTTACCTTAGTGCATTACCACTCTGTCGGCACAGTGTGTTACCTTAGTGCATTACCACTCTGTCAGCACAGTGTGTTACCTTAGTGCATCACCACTCTCTGTCAGCACAGTGTGTTACCTTAGTGCATTACCACTCTGTCGGCACAGTGTGTTACCTTAGTGCATTACCACTCTGTCAGCACAGTGTGTTACCTTAGTGCATCACCACTCTCTGTCAGCACAGTGTGTTACCTTAGTGCATTACCACTCTGTCGGCACAGTGTGTTACCTTAGTGCATTACCACTCTGTCAGCACAGTGTGTTACCTTAGTGCATCACCACTCTCTGTCAGCACAGTGTGTTACCTTAGTGCATTACCACTCTGTCGGCACAGTGTGTTACCTTAGTGCATTACCACTCTGTCAGCACAGTGTGTTACCTTAGTGCATCACCACTCTCTGTCAGCACAGTGTGTTACCTTAGTGCATTACCACTCTGTCGGCACAGTGTGTTACCTTAGTGCATTACCACTCTGTCAGCACAGTGTGTTACCTTAGTGCATCACCACTCTCTGTCAGCACAGTGTGTTACCTTAGTGCATTACCACTCTGTCGGCACAGTGTGTTACCTGAGTGCGTTGCCACTCTGTCGGCACAGTGTGTTACCTGAGTGCATCACCACTCTCTGTCAGCGCAGTGTGTTACCTTAGTGCATCACCACTCTCTGTCAGCACAGTGTGTTACCTTAGTGCATCACCACTCTGTCGGCACAGTGTGTTACTTTAGTGCATCACCACTCTCTGTCAGCACAGTGTGTTACCTTAGTGCATCACCACTCTCTGTCGGCACAGTGTGTTACCCTAGTGCATCACCTCTCTGTCGGCACAGTGTGTTACCCTAGTGCATCACCTCTCTCTGTCGGCACAGTGTGTTACCTTAGTGCATCACCACTCTCTGTCAGCACAGTGTGTTACCTTAGTGCATCACCTCTCTCTGTCGGCACAGTGTGTTACCCTAGTGCATCACCTCTCTGTCGGCACAGTGTGTTACCCTAGTGCATCACCTCTCTCTGTCGGCACAGTGTGTTACCTTAGTGCATCACCACTCTCTGTCAGCACAGTGTGTTACCTTAGTGCATCACCTCTCTCTGTCGGCACAGTGTGTTACCCTAGTGCATCACCTCTCTGTCGGCACAGTGTGTTACCCTAGTGCATCACCTCTCTCTGTCGGCACAGTGTGTTACCTTAGTGCATCACCACTCTCTGTCAGCACAGTGTGTTACCTTAGTGCATCACCTCTCTCTGTCGGCACAGTGTGTTACCCTAGTGCATCACCTCTCTGTCGGCACAGTGTGTTACCCTAGTGCATCACCTCTCTCTGTCGGCACAGTGTGTTACCTTAGTGCATCACCACTCTCTGTCAGCACAGTGTGTTACCTTAGTGCATCACCTCTCTCTGTCGGCACAGTGTGTTACCCTAGTGCATCACCTCTCTGTCGGCACAGTGTGTTACCCTAGTGCATCACCTCTCTCTGTCGGCACAGTGTGTTACCTTAGTGCATCACCTCTCTCTGTCGGCACAGTGTGTTACCTTAGTGCATCACCACCACTTTCTTTTCGGTCTCCAAGTATGTGTGTTTTACTATCAAAGTGGATTTTTCTTCATAATTCAGCCAAGAGCAAGTGTTGATGGCTGCCGTCAAAAGTGGGCGCTGGTCAGGGATGCAAAGGGGAGGTAACCTACTTTGGGAGGTTATCGGCCATAGCTGCAAAGGGGAGGTAGCCTACTTTGGGAGGTTATCGGCCGTAGCTACTTTCATTTTCTTCACATAGGCGGGTAGTAGTTTGCACAGGACAGGAATCAGACCCCTACCGGAGTCTGCACTAGTGGGTCAAGGTGAAACATGTGTAGTTAAAGTGTTATATTGCTGTGGGTCTTTTTTTTATTTATACATGTGTTATTTGTATTTGTATTTCTTTTTATCACAACAGATTTCTCTGTTTCAGGTCGGCACTATGGGGCCATCAGCTGTGAGGGCTGCAAGGGGTTCTTTAAGCGCAGCATCCGCAAGCAGCTTGGCTACGCCTGTCGGGGCACACGGGACTGCCCCGTCACCAAGCTGCATCGGAACCGCTGTCAGTACTGTCGTCTTCAGAAGTGTCTGGCCGTGGGCATGCGGTCTGAATGTGAGTACATCAGACATTTTACCTCCTTGTATATGTATGATATCTGCCCCACCTCCCACCCCATACCCCTCACTTCAAAAGAATGTACTGTTCTTTGAAAAGCACCAACCATCCTAGTTCATTCAGTTACCTGTCATGAACAAGACATACATGATTTATCTTTCAGTTACACTTCAGTATTGCAGTTGGAATGAACTACCTCTTTCTCTTCGTCAGGTCTTTGTACTCAGCTCTTTCAAGTCTGGCCTTAAAACCCACCTCTTCCCAAAATAGCCTCCTTTCCCTGCCTCTTCCTTGTCTTCAGTTTCTCCAGTTTTAGAGTTATGCATGTGTGTGAATGACTGGTGCGAAAGCACTTTGATTTGTCGCTGCATAAGATTCAGCGCTGTATAAATATTATTATTATTATTATTATTGTTATCTCTAAAGCTCAGTTGGACCATGATATTGAGTACATTTCTCTTATCATCTTCATACTCCCCCGTATTGTGATATTCTTTGTTATCTAACATATGTCATGTCTCATGTTATATTTACAGCATCACCAGCTGCTCATCACTGTCATCATATTCATGTGAATTTTGCCAAAAATTTGTGAACAAGTGGACCATTCCTGTACACATATTGTGTGATAACGAATTCTTGATATGCAAGTTATACGGCATATCAGCGTTTAAATCTTATGACTGATAGTTATACCTGTGCTTCAGACTATGCTGTACCACTCAGCACTTGACTATGGAACATGTTTAGTACATACCTATTGGTGCTGATATTTTGAATGTACTGTATCTGTTTATATTTATTCATTAATCCATCCAGTTACGAATTAGTGATATGTTTAGATTTGAAGGGTAAACAGCTGATTCATCCACACTAAACCTGATCTCCTCAGTTTTTTATTTTATTTATTTATTTATTTTTTTATAAAGTTCTTGCGTATTGCACTCTGTTTCAAGCCTTTGTTTGTCAAGCCTTTCCCAAACAAACAGAACTGAGGCGATCAAGACCAGTTGTCAATACATGAGTCAGCCCTGCTTTTCTTTCCAACCTGGTCTTGGATGGGGCATAAGACTGGTGTGATGGCATTTGCAGCAAAAAAAAAAAAAAAAGAAGTCAAAAAAGAAGAAAGAAATATGAGGGACAGTGACAGCGGAAGAGGTCAGAAGAAGAAAAAAAAAAAGTCAAGAAAACATGAGGGATCATTTTATTGTGGACGAGTCAAAGAAAAAGATTTTCTGTCGATGATTTTTGTTCCATGCAGAAATGTATTGTTTCTGTGCTACTGGACACCAGCTCTGCTTTCAGCTGTCCAGCAGGAGCGGAGACCTCAGGACCACAAAGAGAAACCACCAGCCACCGTGGCCACCTCCACACAGAGGATCTACATCCGCAAAGACTTTAACAGTCCTTCTGCGGCTATACCCACGTTTAGTCCGAAGGTGAGTCCCACGTTTCTTGTATTGTATCGTGTTTTTTGTTGTTGTTGTTGTTGTTGTCACAACATACTTCTCTGTTTTTTGGGGTTTTTTGTTGTTGTCACAACATATTTGTTTTTTGTGGGGGTTTTTGTTGTCGTCACAACATATTTCTCTGGTGTTTTTTTGTTGTTGTCACAACATATTTCTCTGTTTTTTTGTTGTTGTCACAACATCTTTCTCTTTTTTTTGTTGTTGTCACAGTGTATTTCTCTTTTTTTTGTTGTTGTCACAACATATTTCTCTGTTGTTGTTTTTTTTGTTGTTGTCACAACATATTTCTCTGTTTTTTTGTTGTTGTCACAACATATTTCTCTGTTTTTTTGTTGTTGTCACAAGATATCTCTGTTTTTTTGTTGTTGTCACAAGATACTTCTCTGCTTTTTGTTGTTGTCACAACATCTTTCTCTGTTGTTGTTTTTTTGTTGTTGTTGTCACAAAATATTTCTCTGTTTTTTGTTGTTGTCACAACATCTTTCTCTGTTTGTTTTTTTTTTTTTGTTGTCACAAGATATTTCTCTGGGTTTTTTTGTTGTTGTTGTCACAAGATATTTCTCTGTTTTTGTTGTTGTTGTCACAAGATATTTCTCTGTTTTTGTTGTTGTTGTCACAAGATATTTCTCTGTTTTTGTTGTTGTTGTCACAAGATATTTCTCTGGGTTTTTTTGTTGTTGTTGTCACAAGATATTTCTCTGTTTTTTTGTTGTTGTTGTCACAAGATATTTCTCTGTTTTTGTTGTTGTTGTCACAAGATATTTCTCTGTTTTTTTGTTGTTGTCACATGCACAACATCTTTCTCTGTTTTTTGTTGTTGTCTCAACCTATTTCTTTGGAATCAACTTCCTCAGCCTCTCCGTCGCTCATTTTCGCTGCAATCTTTCAAATCCAGTCTAAAGACCCACCTTTTCCCCTCCTGATTAATTCTCAACAGCTCATCCCTTTCCAGTATGAACTAAAATGACTGTTTGTGACTGAGTGAGTTTCGATAGTTTCAGAATTTGTTGGTAATATTTTTGATTGTGCACTATTTAGGATTGTGTTATGACTTGTGTGTGATGCACACACACAAGCGTGTGTGCTTGTGTTTATTGTGGGTGGGTGGGGAGTGGGGGTGGGGTGAATAATTTTTAATGATGTTCCGTACCTTGTGTTCAGTTTTTCCTTTTTGATATTTACATACATGTGTTATATTTGTAAACGCCTAGGGCTTACTTTCAAGATTAGGTGTAAATGCTGGTAATGATAATGATGGATGTGTGAAATTTGGGCTGCAGTACACTACTGGGATAGCTTGTTACCACAGGCCAGCGCCACCCATTTATTTATTTATTTATTTTATTTTTTTATGTTTTGGTCTGTAGGTGTATTTCTTTTACTATCAAAGTTGACATTTGCTGGCTACAGAATTTAGCCAGGGGCACCCCTTGTTTAGCTATGGGTTATTTTGGATTCAGAGAGTACATGCTGAACATGGGACTTCATTCTTCATGACTTACAAAGTTACTTCCCTTTACCAGTCTTCCATTCCACTAGCTGTATTCTAACCAAGTTTTTGCCCCACTAGTTGTATTCTAACCAAGTTTTTGTCCCACTAGTTGTATTCTAATCAAGTTTTATGTCCCACTGGCTGTATTCTAACCAAGTTTTTGTCCCACTGGCTGTTTTCTAACCAAGTTTTTGTCCCACGGGCTGTATTCTAACCAAGTTTTTGTCCCACTGGTTGTATTCTAACCAAGTTTTTGTCCCACTGGTTGTATTCTAATCAAGTTTTTGTCCCACTGGTTGTATTCTAACCAAGTTTTTGTCCCACTGGCTGTTTTCTAACCAAGTTTTTGTCCCACTGGCTGTATTCTAATCAAGTTTTTGTCCCACTGGTTGTATTCTAACCAAGTTTTTGTCCCACTGGCTGTTTTTTAATCAAGTTTTATGTCCCACTATCTGTATTCTAATCAAGTTTTTGTCCCACTGGCTGTATTCTAATCAAGTTTTTGTCCCACTGGCTGTTTTCTTACCAAGGTTTAGTCCCACTAGCTGTATTCTAACCAAGTTTTTGTCCCACTAGCTGTATTCTAACCTAGTTTTTGTCCCACCACCTGTACTCAGACCAAGCTTTTGTCCCACAAGCTGATTTTTTTTAATGTTTTTGTCCCACTGGCTGTTTTCTAATCTGATTATTCTGGGCCCACTAGCTGTATTCTAACCCAAGTTTTTTCTCTCTGTGTCGCCGCTGCACCTGACAGAGTGAGCCTGGGGAGGAGGTGAAGTACGGGAGCCTGTTGGCCAACCTGCAGGAGCGGGTGATCCAGACGGACCAGGGGATGGTTGTGCTCAGCTCCCAGATGTCCCCGGGCACCTCCAGCAACACGGACCTGTCCACCCTGGCCTCTGTGGTCACCACGCTGGCCACCATGGGCAAGGAAGGGGAGGACAACTCCACTGCCGTCGCCGCCGCACAGCAGGTGGCCAACGACGTGGCCATGGCCCAGGTGGAGGCCGCCGCCACCACCCCCACCCACAGCCACACCCCCACCCACACCGGCACCGGCACCAGCGTGGCTGCTGTGGCGGCGGCGGCAGCAGCAGAGCACCTGGTGCTCCCCTCCTCCTCCTCCTCTTCCTCGGAGGCTGCGGCGGACGCGGTTGTGGCCAAAGCCTTTGAGAACCTGGCCAAGGTCTGTCAGGAAGGCTCCATGCAGCCGGTGTGTGCTCACGGCCAGGCAAGCAGTAATGAGTGTTGGGGGGTGTTGGGGGGGGGGGTCGGGGGGGTGGCATTTGGTTTGGGTTGGGATGGACGGGGTTGGTGGTGTTGCTTAGATGAGTGGGGAATTCTTCTTCTTCTGAGGTGGGTGGTGGTGGTGCATAGATCTATGGAATTCTTCTTCTGAGAAGGGGTTTGGTGGGGTGGTAGTTCACCAATCCATGGAATTCTTCCACTTATGTGGGGTATGGTAAGGTGGTGGTGGACAGAGCTGTGGAATTCTTTCTCTTCTTCTACAAACTTGAGAGTCCAAACCTCTTCCTTATCCTTATTTTCTCAGTCTGTACCATGTTTCATGAGTTACTTTCCTTCAACAGTCTTCCTTCCTTTGCCTGATTTGGTTAGGCAGTCTTTGATCATATTTTAACGTTGAAAATGGTGAAAAACCTGAGGTATATGGTGGTGGAAATATTTGTGAAAAAGTCAGTAAGAAGGGTGCGAATGATTTGGATTTTAGCACGAGTTATGATTTTGATGCTGAAAAGTGAGTAACTAGAGTTTAATCTATCTCCCATGAGTAAGTTTTAGGCCAGTTTATCTACAGATAAATCAAATGTGGTACTTTTTGTCTCACTAGCTGTTTTCTAACCAGTTTTTCTTGGCAGCCTCAGGCCAGGGGTACTGCCACCCTGAGGCAGCTGTGTCATGAATGGGTCGAAGGGCTGTAGTCAGTGTCTGTCAACAAGGATGACCTTGACTCCTTGCTACATGGTGGTGTGTGTCCATCGATATCGATGATGATCATCGTTGTCATCCAGCTGGGGGATGGGGTTAGGGTGGTAGTGGTGGGGGGGGATGCTCATGAATCTATCAGATAGATTCAGATAGATTCTTGCTACATATTTCAGGCATGACCACAGTCCCAGTTTGTTCATATTTGTTCCGGAAAAGCCATCAAAAATGTCGGAGAGTTACAAAAATAAAATATGTGGCTGTTCCTGGTGGGGTGTTGCAGGGAATCACATGCGGTTGATTTCACTCAATCACTGCGGCAGCTTCAGCTTAGTCACACATACCCAGGCAGTCTGTTGGCACCAGAAATTAAGAAGGCTGTGAAATTGGCAAATGAACATAGCGATGAAAAGGTAGAGATGAAGAGGACTCATGCAGAATGTCATCTCAGGCAAAATCGGTGCCAGTGCCTTCCTTGCACAGCTGTGCAACACACTCAGAGCTACAAGAAAGAGAATTCCTAGACACGGAATTGTCTGTCTGTCTCTGTGTATGTATGATTGTTTGTATGTGCTGTTGTATGAACTTTGGTTGTGAGCCAGTGTCACATGGTGTTTCTGATCGTTGTGCTTTGTTCTGGACTTTGGGAGGTTATAGTGCTGATGGTCAGATTGTTGGGGGTAGGCATGTCTGACATTTGAAATGTGTGACGTTGTTCCAGAGCGGGGCAGAAGTTGGAGACACCAGCCAGGCAGAAAGCAGCCTGGATCAATCAAACATGAGCACCGACTCCAACGACGGTTTTTTGGTCGACTTGGAGGGTGAGTTGGGAGCAGGAGGAAGCACAAGCAGGCAGATTTGTGTTTGTGTCAGTGACTGGGATGTTGATATTGCTGTGTCTTTTCTTGGCTAGGCCAAGGCCTGATCAGCATGTTAGGTTTTTGCGGGGAGGGAAGGCATCTGCTCCTGTTTTTTTGTTTGTTTTTTTCTCATTAGCAGATGTGGTGTAGCGTGATATGATCAGTCTGCAAACTTTGACACTTCCTTGAAACTGAAACTTTCTTTTCACTGATTGCAGCTAGTTTTGGAGAGTGTTTTGAAGATGGTAAGATGTTCTTTAAAAGAAAAAAAATAAAATCTTTCATTTAAATTCTTTGACTGTTCGGCTTAAAAAAACAACAACAACATTTTGCAGAGCATCTGAGCCAGTGAAATGTGTCAATCTTCCAGACAGAAACTGACAGGTTTTGGTAAGGGCTGGTCTAAGACTTCCTATGCAGGACTTCTGATAAATCCAAAAAATCTTTGGGGTCCCAGAGACTCTTTCACCATGATTCTGGAGGGTTCAACACCTGGTCTGGACGCTAGTCATTCGGATGAGACGATAAACCAAGGTCCCGTGTGCAGCATGCACTTAGCACACGTAAAAGAACCCACGGCAACAAAAGGGTTGATCCTGGCAAAATTCTGTAGAAAAATCCACTTCAGTAGGAAAAACAAACAAAACTGCACGCAGGAAAAAATACAAAAAAATGGGTGGTGCTGTTGTGTAGCGACGCACTCTCCCTGGGGAGAGCAGCCCGAATTTCACACAGAGAAATCTGTTGTGATATAAACAAATACAAATACACCTTCAGGTGACTCTTATTCACATTGTTATCATTGCTGCAGACATAAAAAGGCAGGCACACCTTCTGGTCATAATGAATCGTCAAGGTTTTTTGGACCAAGAAATGCTGAATAAGAACAACTGAACTGTACTTTCTAGCAGATGATCACAGTGGCAGACTGAAGCTACCATGCACAATTTTTATTGTTTTTTGTTGTTGTTGTTTTTTGTGTGTGTGTTTTTTTTAATGTGTTTAAACTAGAATTTTTTAGAAGCCCCAGGGACCTTCATGATGAGAATGCAGTGCATTAGGGATGCAGGATTTTGCGTTACCAGAAGCCCTGCTGTCGCGTGAATTCTTGTAGAAACCGCAGCACACCTGTTAACTGGGTGGTGCTTTACGATTTGCAGGTCCATTATTGATAAAGGCCTACTTACACTTTGCAGGGCCCTTATTGACAGAGGCCTACTTACACTTTGCGGGGCCCTTAGTGACAGAGGCCTACTTACACTTTGCAGGGCCTTTATTGACTTAGGCCTACTTACACTTTGCAGGGCCCTTATTGACAGAGGCCTACTTACACTTTGCAGGGCCCTTAGTGACAGAGGCCTACTTACACTTTGTGGGGCCCTTAGTGACAGAGGCCTACTTACACTTTGCAGGGCCTTTATTGACTTAGGCCTACTTACACTTTGCAGGGCCCTTATTGACAGAGGCCTACTTACACTTTGCAGGGCCCTTAGTGACAGAGGCCTACTTACACTTTGTGGGGCCCTTAGTGACAGAGGCCTACTTACACTTTGCAGGGCCTTTATTGACTTAGGCCTACTTACACTTTGCAGGGCCCTTATTGACAGAGGCCTACTTACACTTTGCAGGGCCCTTAGTGACAGAGGCCTACTTACACTTTGTGGGGCCCTTAGTGACAGAGGCCTACTTACACTTTGCAGGGCCTTTATTGACTTAGGCCTACTTACACTTTGCAGGGCCCTTATTGACAGAGGCCTACTTACACTTTGCAGGGCCATTATTGACAGAGGCATGCTTACACTTTGCGGGGCCCTTATTGACAGAGGCATGCTTACACTTTGCAGGGCCTTTATTGACAGAGGCATGCTTACACTTTGCAGGGCCATTATTGACAGAGGCATGCTTACACTTTGCAGGGCCCTTATTGACAGAGGCCTACTTCCAGTTTACCCTGACCACCCCGTCGCCCATGCCTGCCTATCTCAACATCCACTACATCTGTGAGAGTGCCTCCCGCCTGCTGTTTCTCTCCATGCACTGGACACGCTCCCTGCCTTGCTTCCAGTTGCTCTCGTACGTTCATGTGTTGTGGAAACCCCCCCCCCCTCCCCGCTCCCCACTCCCTCAGCCCCCTCCCCCACCCCCCTCTCTCCTCTCTCTCTCTTTCTCTCTTTCTCTCTCAGTGTCAGGGCTAGGACTGACTGAAAACTATTTTTTTATTTTTTTATTTCATTTTATTTAAAAAAAATTTTTTTTTTTTACTTGAAAATGGTTTAATAGATCAAGGCCCATAGCATTAATCAAATACTTGGTGTAAATTATGAAAAACTGTCACAGCACCATGAACACAGGTGTAAATAATTACAACAGAAATGTAGATGTGGTTAGCTCTTTTTTTTTCTTTTTTCTTTTTTTTTTTCTTTTTTCTTTTTTTTTTTCTTGTTGTTGCTGAAAATTTTGCTTTTTGGAAAAGGATGAGTCTGAAGTCATAAGAATTCTGCATGTGTTGTTGTTTTTTGTTGTTGTTGATTTCCATATGTAGTAGTGGCTGATTGATAGAATTTAAAAATTATTTAAAATAAAGTACAAATTTAGACAGGTCTTCCGAAATGCATGGTAGTGGCTGATTGATATAATTTAAAAAATTATTTTAAATAAAGTACAAAGTAGACAGGTCTTCCGAAATGACTTTATCCCCCCCCCCCAAAAAAAAAAAAAAAAAAAAAAAATCCACAAAAGCTTAATGTTCAACCCTGGTCCATAAAGTTTTGTTTTTTTTCCTTGTCCCTTGTGCAGAGCGGACACACAGACAACGTTAGTGCGGTGGTGCTGGAGCGAGTTGTTCACCCTGGGTCTGGCCCAGTGCTCACAGATCATGTGCCTCCCCACAATACTGGCAGCCATCCTCAACCACCTGCAGACGGCGCTGCAGAATGGGGAAGGTGAGTGGGGGGGGGTGGCCCAGTGGTCAGGCGTCCGCCCAGGAAGCGATGGAACATGAGCGCTCGGGGATCTTCTTTCTTCTTCTTCTTTCTTCTTCTTCTGCGTTCGTGGGCTGCAACTCCCACGTTCACTCGTATGCACACGGGCGGGCTTTTACGTGTATGACCGTTTTTACCCAGCCATGTAGGCAGCCATACTCCGTTTTCGGGGGGTGTGCATGCTGGGTATGTTCTTGTTTCCATAACCCACCGAACGCTGACATGGATTACAGGATCTTTAACGTGCGTATTTGATCTTCCGCTTGCATATACACACGAAGGGGGTTCAGGCACTAGCAGGTCTGCACATATGTTGACCTGGGAGATTGTAAAAATCTCCACCCTTTACCCACCAGGCGCTGTCACCGTGATTCGAACCCGGGACCCTCAGATTGACAGTCCAATGCTTTAACCACTCGGCTATTGCGCCCGCCTATCGGGGATCAAATCCGGTCCCACACTGGCCAGTATTTTCTCCTCCTCCTCCTCTGGACCGTGAGTGGTGGTCTGGACACCAGTCATGTGGATGAGATGATTAAGCAATGTGTTTGTATCTGTATTTCTTTTTATCACAACAGATTTCTCTGTGTGAAATTTGGGCTGTTCTCTCCCAGGGAGAGCGCGTTGCTACACTACAGCGCCACCTTTTTTTTGTGTATTTTTTCCTGTGTGCAGTTTTATTTGTTTTTCCTATTGAAGTGGATTTTTCTACAGAATTTTGCCAGGAGCAACCCTTTTGTTGCTGTGGGTTTTTT
>JAAQRG010326801.1:7500-18035 GCA_011634625.1 Babylonia areolata | reverse complement strand
CACACACACACACACACACACGCACGCACACACACACACACACGCACACAGACACACACACACACACAGACACAGACACACAGACGCACACACACACACACAGACACACACACACACACACTCTCTCTCTCTCTCTCTCTCACACACACACACACACACACACACGGAGAAAAAAAGAGGGCCAGACGAAGACAGAGAGAGACAGAGACAGTCATAGATGGGCAGTGAGAGAGAAGAGAGAGAGACAGTAACAAAGACAAACACAAATGAATGAGGAGAAGAAAGAGAAAGGGAGAGAGAGAGTGAGAGACAGAGACAGACAGACAAAGAGACACAGACAGAGACAAATATATAGAAAAACAGAGAGAAAGACAGGGAGGGACACAGACAGACAGACAGACAGACAGGGAGGCACTGAACACTGAAATGTTTAATGTCATCAGCTGTAAAGCTCTAGTGACATAGTAGGTACAAATCAGAACAAAAATGGTGCAAAACTAATAAAATGGAAGAGAAAGAAAAACATAATCAAGGCAATCTAAACTACAAAGGGATAAGCGGCTCTTTGGTATTTTGTCAATTGCTTTAAAATGTCCATGTGGCAGGCGGGTACTGTGCCTTCTCCCCCCAGTCGTTCGTCTCCAAGGTTTGAACAGTACACAGGAAACAAAGTACATATAATCCGTATAATAATCATTTAAGCATGTAACACCGAAACACGTCATTTCAATACGAACACATCAGAAAAATACATTGTCGAAATTGACCATCCATATGTAACCCTTCCTTTTTGTCTATGCCTTTTTTCCCCTCATAGAACCCAGCTTAAGTTTTTAATTGATTAATGAGTATTTGGACCGATAGTAGACGTTTTACGTATATTAACTGCCTCGGATAGATATTTTGCTAGTGAGAGTATCATGTCTTCATTTTCTGTCATCAGTATGCCGAACAAATCTTTTCTCTGCACTGGAGCCAGACAGGGAGACAGATAGACGGAGACAGAGAGAGATGTAGACAGTGACAAACATACAGGGGGGAGGAGAGGGGGGAGGGGAGAGAGAGAGAGAGGCGGACAGAGAGACAGAAAAAGACAGAGAGAGACAGGGAGAGACAGAGAGAAGAAGAAACAAAGAGAGATGGAGACAGACAGACAGAATCAGAGACAGACAGACAGACAGAATCAGAGACAGACAGCAGACAGACAGAACCAGAGACAGACAGACAGCAGACAGACAGACAGAATCAGAGACATACAGACAGCAGACAGACAGACAGAATCAGAGACAGACAGACAGACAGAATCAGAGACAGACAGCAGACAGACAGAACCAGAGACAGACAGACAGACAGCAGACAGACAGAACCAGAGACAGACAGACAGCAGACAGACAGACAGAATCAGAGACAGACAGACAGCAGACAGACAGACAGACAGAATCAGAGACACAGAGAGACACGAAGAGCTACTGCCAACGCGGACGAAGGAAGCCACTTGTGATGTGGATGACATCACACTGTCACCATCCTGTCCCGGCTGACTCAAGTGACCAGTTACCTCCCTGTATCCTGCCACAGAACACTGACCGATCAGCTGTGTGCTGTTTACAGTGCTTTTATCCTGTATCCTGCCACAGAACACTGACCAGCTGTGTGCTGTTTACAGTGCTTTTATCCTGTATCCAGCCACAGAACACTGACCGATCAGCTGTGTGCTGTTCACAGTGCTTTTATCCTGTAGTCATCCACTCAGCACTGACCAACTGTGTGCTGTTTACAGTGCTTTTATCCTGTAGTCATCATGAACACTGACCAGCTGTGTGCTGTTTACAGTGCTTTTATCCTGTAGTCATCCACTGAACACTGACCAGCTGTGTGCTGTTTACAGTGCTTTTATCCTGTAGTCATCATGAACACTGACCAACCAGCTGTGTGCTGTTTACAGTGCTTTTATCCTGTAGTCATCATGAACACTGACCAGCTGTGTGCTGTTTACAGTGCTTTTATCCTGTAGTCATCATGAACACTGACCAGCTGTGTGCTGTTCACAGTGCTTTTATCCTGTAGTCATCCACTGAACACTGACCAGCTGTGTGCTGTTTACAGTGCTTTTATCCTGTAGTCATCCACTCAACACTGACCAGCTGTGTGCTGTTTACAGTGCTTTTATCCTGTAGTCATCATGAACACTGACCAGCTGTGTGCTGTTTACAGTGCTTTTATCCTGTAGTCATCATGAACACTGACCAGCTGTGTGCTGTTTACAGTGCTTTTATCCTGTAGTCATCATGAACACTGACCAGCTGTGTGCTGTTCACAGTGCTTTTATCCTGTAGTCATCATGAACACTGACCAGCTGTGTGCTGTTTACACTGCTTTTATCCTGTAGTCATCCACTCAACACTGACCAGCTGTGTGCTGTTTACAGTGCTTTTATCCTGTAGTCATCCACTCAACACTGACCAGCTGTGTGCTGTTCACAGTGCTTTTATCCTGTAGTCATCATGAACACTGACCAGCTGTGTGCTGTTTACAGTGCTTTCATCCTGTAGTCATCACTGAACACTGACCAGCTGTGTGCTGTTTACAGTGCTTTTATCCTGTAGTCTTTACTGAACACTGACCAGCTGTGTGCTGTTTACAGTGCTTTTATCCTGTAGTCATCATGAACACTGACCAGCTGTGTGCTGTTTACAGTGCTTTTATCCTGTAGTCATCATGAACACTGACCAGCTGTGTGCTGTTTACAGTGCTTTTATCCTGTAGTCATCATGAACACTGACCAGCTGAGTGCTGTTTACAGTGCTTTTATCCTGTGGTCATCATGAACACTGACCAGCTGTGTGCTGTTTACAGTGCTTTTATCCTGTAGTCATCCACTCAACACTGACCAGCTGTGTGCTGTTTACAGTGCTTTTATCCTGTAGTCATCATGAACACTGACCAGCTGTGTGCTGTTTACAGTGCTTTTATCCTGTAGTCATCCACTCAACACTGACCAGCTGTGTGCTGTTTACAGTGCTTTTATCCTGTAGTCATCATGAACACTGACCAGCTGTGTGCTGTTTACAGTGCTTTTATCCTGTAGTCATTCACTCAACACTGACCAGCTGTGTGCTGTTTACAGTGCTTTTATCCTGTAGTCATCCACCTTCGTCTGTCTCTATTTAACCTGCGCACTCAGTGGTTCTCTCTCTGTCTGTGTGTGTGTGTCTCTCTCTCTGACTCTCTCTCTTATTCTCTCCTTCTGTCTCTCTCTCCCCCCCCCCCTCTCTCGCTCCCTCTGTCTATATGTGTGGGTGTGCACGCGCGAGGTAGAGAGAGAGAGAGAGAGAGAGAGAGAGAGGAAGAGAGAGAGAGGCTGAATAGGCGAAACGGGAGTGGCGGGTAGGTGAAACAGTACATAGTCAAACCCTAAACAGGCAATTGTTAATGCTTGTCAATCGTTAACGTTAATTGTTAGTCGAATGTTTGTTGTTGTTTTTTTGTATTATTTGATTTTCCACACACAAAAAACGTGAAAAAACCCTCAAACAGGCCATATATATGTATGATTACAGAGAGAGAGAGAGAGAGAGAGAGAGAGAGAGAGATCTATATATGTCTGTCTGTCTGTCTCTCTTTATATATATATATATATATATACGTGTGTGTGTGTGTGTGTGTGTGTGTGTGTGTGTGTGTGTGTGTGTGTGTATTGATTCATCACAGGAAATAGGGAATTTAAGCTGTACGATTGTTTAGTAACTGGTTATGTTTAAAGCTGAATCGATTTATTGCCTTGAGAAGATGAACTTTTTTGTCCGACCAAGACACAAAAACCATAACTGGGGACCCGACAAAGACACACAGACACAGACACACCGACACACAAACACACAACAAACACAAACATAAACTCACATACATACACATGTCACACACATACACACACATAAACACGCTTACATGCACATATCACACACATACACGCACACAAATTCACACACACACACACACACACACACACACACACACACACACACACACACATATATATATATACACACACATTTTCTAAATTTGACACCAGCAGCACATTCAAGGCAAATTACAAGTCTAATGTATAGAATTCGTTTAAATGCATTTCGTACAAAATTTTCTAAAAATATAAAATGTATATGCGGTAAGCAAATAACTGTAAGTCATCTACTCATTCATTGTCCGAGCATAAGACAGTTAATTCCTAAAGATATAGTTGATGACTTTTCTTCCAATATTTCATTAGCCACTGAAAAGATTTTGAATGATTATTCATTGCTCAGAATGTTTTCGGAAATTTTAAACTCCAGTCCAGTTGGTGTCCTCCTTTGATGTATCATAACTAATGTTGTTATTTATATTTACATTGTTGTAGGTTAATACTTGTTGATATGCATATACATATTCTCCTTTCCATGACACCTCATTCAATACACACCACAATCTCTTTAGACCTTTTTCTTATATTATACTTTTCCTCTGATACATAACATGAATACTTTTTTACACTAATATTCACATGCATTCCCTTTCCTTTATCCACTTCTTTACTCCCTTCCGTCTAAAAACACTTATAGTGAATAGACGTTAAACTGAAGATAAAACACACACACACACACACACACACACACACACACACACACACACACACACACACACACACACGGGAGAAATAAAATCAATAGTGGTACAAGATGGGAAGAAAAAAACGGGAGAATGTCGATCATGGGAACCAACGTTTTAGACGCCTCTCAGCTTGTGTGGACAGCAACCGCTCAGAGGGCTCTCTCTGTCTCTCTCTGTCTGTCTGTCTCTGTCCGTCTGTCTCTGTCTCTGTTTCTGTCTCTCTCTCTCTCTATGTCTCTCGCTCTCTCTGTGTGTCTCTCTGTCTATCTCTCTCTCTCTCTCTGTCTATCTATTTATCTGTCTCTTACTTGGTCTCTGCCCATATCTCTCTCTCTCCCTTTCTCTCTCTCAATGCCTCACTCTGTCTCTCAGTGGGTCTGCCTCTCCCTATCCCTCTCCATCTCTCCCCATCTCTCTCCATCTCTCGCGTTCTCCCTCTCTTTCACACACACACACACACACACACACACACACACACACACACACACACACACACACATATGAAACAGCTAACTTTTGCACTTATTACGTGACGTCTGCCTATTTGCGTTCTTTTTAAACAACAACAACAACATCATCAACATCATAAACAACAACAACATCATCAACAACATCATCAAGAACAACAACAATAACAACAACATCAACAACAACATCATCAACAACGTCGTCCACAACAATAACAACAACAACAACATCAACAACAACATCATCAACAACAACAACAATAACAACAACATCAACAACAACATCGTCAACAACAATAACAACAACAACAACATCAACAACAACATCATCAACAACAACAACAATAACAACAACAACATCGTCAACAACAATAACAACAACAACATCAGCAGCAACAACAACAATAACAACAACATCAACAACAACATCGTCAACAACAATAACAACAATAACAACATCAACAACAACATCATCAACAACAACAACAATAACAACAACATCGTCAACAACAATAACAACAACAACAATAACAACAACAACACGCGAAAAGGGAAACAGGCATTGATAGTATAGAAAACAACAAATGTTCTTCTTTCTTTCTTTCTTTCTTTTCTTTTCTTTTTATTTCTTTCATTTTATAAAATGTGTGTTACGCATTCATCACTAGCTTCTTGACATTCTTTCCTTGTTTTGTTTTCTGTCTTTTTTTTTCTTCTTTTTCTTGGGCCCCTTTCCTTTCTTTCTCTCCGAACCACAAACCAGACAGACGGACAGAACAGGGAGGAACCCCTTTCCTTTCTTTCTCTCCGAACCACAAGCCACAAACCAGACAGACGGACAGAACAGGGAGGAACCCCTTTCCTTTCTTTCTCTCCGAACCACAAACCACAAACCAGACAGACGGACAGAGCAGAGAGGAACAGCACCCTAACCTGACCCATCACCGCTGCAAAGGGAGTTTACTGCCGGCCGTAAAGGGACATCACTACCATAGATAGCCTGTTTGATTGGCTTAACTCTCAGCTTCCTGGGGAACCGGGGAAAGGTTAGTTAACTTTTTGATCACCCGCGACCCATGGCTACTTGAAATGAATGACCGGCATCAAGATGGAAACGAGGAAAAAAAAGAAAAAGAGAGAGACAGAGAGAGAGAGACAGAAACACAGAGAGAGAGAGAGACAGAGGAGTACAAAGACAGAAAAGAAATAGGAAAGAGAAGAAACGAAAAGAACAGAAAGAAAGGAAGGAGGGAATGAAGAAAGGAATGAAGAAAGAAAGGAAGGAAGGAAGGAAGAAAGAAAGGAAGGAAGAAAGAAAGGAATGAAGAAAGAAAGGAAGGAAGGAAGAAAGAAAGGAAGGAAAAAGGGATGAAGAAAGAAAGGAAGGAAGGAAGAAGAAAGGAAGAAAGGAAGGATGGAAGAAGGAAGGAAGGAAGGAAGAAAGAAAGGAAGGAAGAAAGAAAGGAAGCAGATGTGGTGCAGCGTATATGAGTCAGATCGCACGCTTTGATACTTCCTTGCAACTGATACATAAACTTCGCCCTGAATTAAGGTCAATAAGAAATACTATATGTTTATGTCATCAAAACTATACCCCGACACCACCCACCTCCGTCTCCCAAAGTCGTCCTGTCATGCTCTTCACGTCAGGACAGGCAGAAGGGTGATTCCTCTTCCGGAGTCCTCCGTCACTCCAAGATGAGACAAACCACAGCACACGGTGCCCCACTGCGAGAAGCTCAACGGAGTTACTCGATCACTTGTAAATAAAGCAGGCTTCAAAGACAGGCTTTGACACACAGCCGACAGACCTGGAAGATTCCTGTGAACGCGCGGTGTCTCTTATGACACTTCAGAGGAAGAAGAAGAAATAAAGCGTGATGTAAGAGGGCTCTCTTTTCCTCTTTATACCCCGTTATCTCTCTCTCTCTCTCTCTCTCTCTCTCTCTCTCTCTCTCTCTCTCTCTCTCTCTCTGTTTTTATCGGCCTGTCTCTATCTACATCTCTCGCTCTCTCCTCGCCTTAAAACGTTCAACAGATTTTGGAAATCGTGACTGCACGTTCTCCGTCCTGGCCCCCCAATGTGTGGTAATGGAAGGGGCCTATGGAAAGAGGTTCCCGTTTATCGTTGGTGTTTTGTTTGTCAAAGATCTTTTCAATGAACCTTTTTGCTCTTTCCCTTCTACAATTACCTCTGGTGTTATTGCATTGTACTGCATTGCATTGCATTTGTTTGCATTGCACTGCATTACATTGCTTTGTATTTACTGCATTGTATTGCATTTCATCGTATTGTATTGTGTTACATTTTGTCACAACTGATTTCTCTGTGTGAAATTCGAGCTGTTCTCCCTGGGGAGAGCGCGATGCTGCAGTTCAATGCCACCCTTTTGTCTCTACCTTTTTCTGCCTGCACATTCGTTGTTTTCCTACCAAAGTAGGTTTTTCCAACAGAATTTTATCAGAGACTACCCTTTTATTGCCGTGGGTTATTTTACGTGCGTTGGGTGCATGTCACGCACGGGAGATCATTTTTTTCGTCTCACCCAAAGGACTAGCGTCCAGAACTCCACGCAATGTCTGGCGGAAAGGGAGAAAATACTGGCGTGTGTGGGATTCGAACCTGTGCGCTCAGATTCTCTCGCTTCAAAGGTAGACGCGTTACCACTGGGCCGTATCTACACATGGTCAGTGTAACTGATCGTGTGTTCAATGGCCAGTGTGTTTTGTGTGTCGTTTATGCTGCATGAACTCCCACTGGGTTTTCTGAGGTAAAACTCGGGAACTAACACTAGGCTCCAGCATGTGACTGTGTCGTAACAGTGATTAACTCATTCAGCCCTGCGCCCGAGCGTTGCTCTGGCATCAAGATTCATCTAATTAAAACGGTTTTCACTTTTCTGCATATGCATAAACAGTAATGAAAGCAAACTAACTTTTACAGTATTTCTGCATGTGTCCACACATAATTTGGAGAAGAAACGTATATATTTTCTGTGGTTTTTCCCCCACATCAACATGGCACGGAACCTGCCGGGACTGTAAGCTCCTCGGGGTTGAATGGATTAAGGAATGAACAACAGCAGCAGCGACAACACCAACAATAACAACGGCGATGACAACGACGACACACCGCCGCTGTAGGAATGAACACTGCTGCCATAGAAAGGGGGATCACTACCGTAAAAGGGACATCACTGCTGGGAAACAGACTTCGTTGTTGTAGAGGGGACATCAGTGTGGTTATAAAGGGCAGTTCACTACCAGGAAAATAAAAGAGAGGATAAAAAATGGAAAAGAAAGAGAGAAAGAAAGAAAGAGAGAAAGAAATCTAGAAAGAAAGGGAGAAAGATAGAAAGAAAGAAAGAGAGAAAGAAATCTAGAAAGAAAGGAGGAAAGAGAGAAAGAAAGGGAGAAAGAGAGAAAGAAAGAGAGAAGGAAAGACAGAAAGAGACAGGAAAGAAAGGGAGAAAGAGAAAGAAAGAAAGAAAGAGAGGAGAAAGAGAGAAAGAAAGAGAGAAAGAAAGAGAGAAGGAAATATAGAAAGAGACAGAAAAGAGAGGAAGAAAGGGAGAAAGAGAAAGAAAGAAAGAGAGGAGAAAGAGAGAAAGAAAGAGAGAAAGAAAGGAAGCAAGAAAGAGAGAAAGAAAGAGAGAAAGAAAGAAAACCAAAAGACACTGGACAGGCTGCTTGATGGCAGTGTGCCAGACTACTGACCGGGATTTTTACTTCCTCTTCCATCAGATCTTCAATGGTGGTCTGGGTGTTAGTCTTTCGGATGAGACGATAAATCGAGGTCCCGTATACAATAAATTATGCTCTCTGCGCACATAAAAGAACCCATGGAATAAGTGAGGGGAAGAGTGAGTGACTGAGACACAGAGAGAAATATTTATAGACGCAAAAGCAGAGAGACACAGAGACAGAGAGACAGACAGAAAGACCCACAAACAAAGAAAGAAAGAGACGGAGAGACCATTGCAGACATATTGATCTCTCAGATCATCAGACATGCAAAAACACTTCACATTAATGATTCCCCAAGAACCTCAATGCTCACCGCGTATGTGGCTTTCTTGGCCGTCTGTCTGTCTGTCAGTTCTTTCTTGAATTTAACGTCTTTTCACTTTAAGTGGTATTAGACGTTTGTCTGAGTTTGTTCGTTTGACTGCCTGCATGTCTGTCTGTCTGTCTGTCTGCCTGTATGTATGTGTGTCTGTCTGCCTACATGTCTGTGTGTCTGTCTGCCTGCATGTCTGTCTGCCTGCATGTCTGCCTGTCTGCCTGCATGTCTGTCTGCCTGCCTGTCTGCCTGTCTGCCTGCATGTCTGTCCGTCTGTCTGCCTACATGTATGTGTGTCTGTCTGCCTGCATGTCTGTCTGTCTGTCTGCCTGCATGTCTGTCTGTCTGTCTGTCTGTCTGTCTGCATGTCTGTCTGTCTGTCTGCCTACATGTCTGTTTGTCTGTCTGCCTGCATGTCTGTCTGTCTGCATGTCTGTCTGTCTGTCTGTCTGCCTACATGTCTGTCTGTCTCCCTGCATCTATGTGAGTCTGTCTGCCTGCATCTATGTGTGTCTGTCTGCCTACGTGTCTGTCTGTCTGTCTGCCTGCATGTCTGTCTGTCTGCTTGCATGTATGTGTGTCTGTCTGCCTACATGTCTGTCTGCCTGCATGTATGTCTGTCTGCCTGCATCTGTGTCTGTCTGTCTGCCTACATGTCTGTCTGTCTGTCTGTCTGCCTACATGTATGTCTGTCTGCCTGCATCTATGTGTGTCTTTCGGCCTACATGTCTGTCTGTCTGCCTGCATGTATGTGTGTCTGTCGGCCTACATGTCTGTCTGTCTGCCTGCATGTATGTGTGTCTGTCGGCCTACATGTCTGTCTGTCTGCCTGCATGTATGTGTGTCTGTCTGCCTACATGTCTGTCTGTCTGCCTGCATGTATGTGTGTCTGTCGGCCTACATGTCTGTCTGTCTGCCTGCATGTATGTGTGTCTTTCGGCCTACATGTCTGTCTGTCTGCCTGCATGTATGTGTGTCTGTCTGCCTACATGTCTGTCTGTCTGCCTGCATGTATGTGTGTCTGACTGCCTACATGTCTGTCTGTCTGCCTGCATGTATGTGTGTCTATCGGCCTACATGTCTGTCTGTCTGCCTGCATGTATGTGTGTCTGTCGGCCTACATGTCTGTCTGTCTGCCTGCATGTATGTGTGTCTGTCTGCCTACATGTCTGTCTGTCTGCCTGCATGTATGTGTGTCTGTCGGCCTACATGTCTGTCTGTCTGCCTGCATGTATGTGTGTCTTTCGGCCTACATGTCTGTCTGTCTGCCTGCATGTATGTGTGTCTGTCTGCCTACATGTCTGTCTGTCTGCCTGCATGTATGTGTGTCTGACTGCCTACATGTCTGTCTGTCTGCC
>JAAQRG010326801.1:0-2500 GCA_011634625.1 Babylonia areolata | reverse complement strand
CGCCTGTGTCGATTTACATTAATTTTTTTTTGTCACTTAGTCCTACATATGTATATTTTAGCCAATGTCGTGTGTAACTGTGTTGACTTTGTACATATTTTACGACACTTAGTCTTCAATTTGTATGTTTTATTGTAAAGCGCGGTGAGCCCCATCTATGTTAGCCTGTATTTTATCATTATTATTATTAAAGGTAAGCATCTGGATAAGTGCATGAGAACACAGGCATGCGAGCACACAGAAATGCAAAATACGTTGCCAAAGAACAGACAAATGAACAAAAAGCGAAAGAAAAGAAAAAAACCTCACCCAGCATGAGAATCTTCACTGTTTTCGCCTCCTTCGCTCTGTCTTGGGCGATCGTATCGTCAATCGACCTTGACCTCCGCCGTGCTTCCTGTTCCTGTATTGCGACGCTGGCGCTAGCACCCATTGTGAGTACTGTCCTTTGGCTGTTCCCGTTCTCCAAAAGAAGAAACTCTCCCCCTCCTTTTTCCTTTTTTATTATCGTTTTCTTCTTCTTTATCTCTGTATATATTTATATATTGATATGTTCATTTATTTAGTATGGTACGCAGCACTGAAATTATTACTTCTTGGGGCTGCTGGAACTCACAGATAATGAACTCAGACTCTGCAGCTTATTCTCTGGAATGTTCTTTTTTGTTTTCTTAACTGTTAGTTGTTAGTTATTTGTTAGTTATTCAACCATGCCAGATATGCACTGTCCCTTCTTGAAAGTTGTCAGGGTGTCCAGGTTTTTAAAACTTTTTTTTATATATTTCCAGGAACTTTGGCAAGGAGCAAATATCTTGTTTCAATGTGAGTCTTTTTCTTTCTGGGTATTTTCTTTCATCTTATTTATTCTTTCTTTCCTCCTCCTCTGTTCGTGCCTTTATTTCAATTTATTCTTTTTTTTCTATCTTTTATTTACCCTTTTGTCGTTACGTTTTCTTTCTCGGTTTCCTTTTTCCCGATCCACAACTTTCCTTCCTTTTCCTGGTTACTTTGCTTTCTGTTTCTTTCCTTTTTAGTTTATTTTAGTTTGACCGTTCTCTATTTCATTCGAGTGTCCTCTTTGTCTGGTACTGTACGATGTCAACAGGTTCCCCTTGGAGATACACCGCTAACTAACACCTGCACACTCTGCTCACCAATGTCCACTAGTTCTGCACAGATATCGTGCGCGTGGGCTCACAATTCGTTCTTGCAGGGAATCAGAAAGTGGGGTGATCTCCACACATACAACGTGAGTCACACGCGATCCTCAGCTTCAGCCCTGATGGAAGTAGAGGGCTTTCACTCAGCACAAAAGGTGCAGTCCTCCCCGACTGCTGGATGATGCGATCCCCGTGGTCACTGACACGTCAGGCAGGTCATCTGACCCAAAGTGACGTCACCCCGCTCCTCTCTGGTGCACGTGGCTCTTGCGTCAGTCCGGCAGAGCGTTGCTGCAAGAAAGAGAAAGAAAGACATGGACTGAAGCAACGGGCTGGTGGTGTGAGTGATGATTGAGGGGGTGTCGGGGTGAGTGGGGGGGAGGGAGAGGGATAATAAGGAGTGCAGCGCCGCTGACAGACACCGCAGTCACCACAGACAATCAAACAATCAATGTCAAGGAGTAATTGAATGGTTTGAAAGACGACTATCACCAAGCAAAACAAACAGACACACAATTTCAGTTTCAGTTTCGAGAAGATGTCAGAGCGTGCGGGCACATCCATATGAGTTGCACCACATTTGCTGTTAAAAAAGTAGTCCGTGCCTGACCATCGCATACACCCAACACACTGATCAGGCGTTGAAATAAACAAAAAAGACCTCTCGTACCAGTCACTAGCTTTCGGAAATGCTAGTAAAAGCAGCAGCAGCAGAAGAAGAAGGAGGAGGAGGAGGAGGGAAGAAGTAGAAGACGAAGAAGAAGAAAAGGAAGGAGAAGGAGGAAGAGAGGGAGGGGAAGAAGAAGAAGGAAGAGGAGGAGGAGAAGAAGTAGGAGGAGGAGGAGGAGGAACAACTGAATAACGCATTTAACACTGGTGCCGAAAGGGCAAGGGAAAAGAAGCAAAAACAACAACCCCCCAGCCTCCGCCAACCCTCCAAAAATAACCAACAACAACCCCCCAGCCCCAGCCAACACTCCAAAATACCCCCAGCCTCCGCCAACCCTCCAAAATAACCTCCCCCCCCACAGCCTCCAACCCTCCTGTCTAAAAATAACCAACTCCCCCCCGCCTCCGCCAACCCTCCAAAATAACCAACAACCACCACCACCACCACCACCCAGCCTCCGGCCAACCCTCCAAAAATAACCAACAACCACCCCCCCCCCCCCAGCCTCCGCCAACCCTCAAAAAATAACCAACAACCCCCCCCCCCCAGCCAACCCTCCAAAAATAACCAACAACCACCCCCCTCCCCCCAGCCTCCGCCAACCCTCCAAAAATAACCAACAACAACCACCCCCCTCCCCCCAGCCTCCGCCAACCCTCCAAAAATAACC
>JAAQRG010326763.1:7500-18036 GCA_011634625.1 Babylonia areolata | reverse complement strand
GCAGAGCAAACCAATAGGCCTAGTTTGCATCTGTCTGACATGGTACAGTATATGACACCAAATAAATGAGCAATGAGTCAAACAACTTACCTGGTGCTTCTTTCATTTTCTTGTACTCTGGTCGATTGAACAGCTTTTCCCAAGCATTGCCCTCTCTTGTCTTGTCAGCAACAGCACCACCAGATGCCTTGGGGCGATGTTGGGCAGAAGAATTTTGTGATGACGACGCCGATGACGATGAAGGCTTCTGCTTGTTTTCAGCACCTGGTTGAACTGCTTCTGACTTGCGGTCACCATTCATGTGTTGGGCCATAGCCTGGGGTTTGTTGGCTATCATGCCGGGTCGGGTAGGGTGGGGTTTAGGGACATGCACTGGACGACTGTCTGAACTTTTTGAGGTTGATGGGCGATTTGAGGTAGAGGTGTGGGCTTTACTGTCACTCTTTGTGCTGCCAGAGTGTGTGTCAGTCTTTGCACTGCTGGTGTTACCACCTTTGCGTGGGATAGAAAATGGTTTTGAATGACTAGCACTGTCTTCCAGTGGAATCACATTGTGATTTGTACGTAAGAACCCTCCAGGAGGAGAACCAGCTTTTTCTGACTTGTCTTGTTTTGCATTTGCAGTGGTTCCAAACTTGTACCAGTCTTTATAGTCTTTTGTTTTCATCCGCTCCTCTCTAGCTAGTTTGCGATCGATTTCCTCTTGTGTCATAGGTCGCCTTTCTTTCTCTTTCTTTGGAGCGATGTCAACCATGACTGGCTGTGCCTGCTTCTGCTCTGCCATCTTCAGAATGTCAGCAAAATTGACAGGAGGAGGTCTTGGTCGAGGTTTAGGCTTGATCTTGGGTTTTTCACGCAGTTCATCAAACCGGTTCGACTTGGCTGCACCTTTGGAATCAGAACTCTTCTCACTTCTTACATTCATACTTCTCTGTCTATCCTTAACTCTTTCTTTGTTACGTTTTTTCTCTTTAAACTCTTTGACATATTTTTCTTTCTTTTCTTCTTCAGGTTTTGGTTCAGGCCTTTTCAAGCTTGGTTTTTCTTCTTCATCATAATCAATTTTCTCCATGCAAGAGCCTGTGAAATCACCATCCAATTTTTCTCTCTTGGCTCGCCTCTTTTTGACTTCTCCCCATGCTGACCTTTTGCGGCTCCCTGGTTCTGATTCTGCCATTCTTTCCCGAATAGCTTGCAGTTTTTCAAGCATTTTCGCTCTTTCTTCCATGGAACCCCCATATCGGTCTTTAGTTGGTTTTAGATGATGGCGAGTTAGTGTCACTGGAACATCACCACTTTCCTGTTTGGAGTCTGTGGAACTGGTGAGCTGTTTGGGATTTGCAGAACTGGCATGCTGTTTGGCGCTCCTGTTTACCGATGGCTGTTTGGGAGCTGAAGGTTCCTCCTCTTCTTCCGAACTGATGTCCGGACTGGTAATGTAACCACTGGAATCATTCTCTGCCACAGTGACTGTTTTCTCTTTGATCACATATTTATCTGTATTGTGATGCTTATGTGAATTTGGATGCTGTGTTTTGGAATGACTGCTGCTGCTGCCACTGTGAGATTTGTCTCTATTTGAACTCTCATGTGTCTTGCTACTTGAATCACGTTTCTCAGAAGTATGTTTGTCTCTGTTTGATCTCTCATGTGTCTTGCTACTTGAATCACGTTTCTCAGAAGTATGTTTGTCTCTGTTTGATCTCTCATGTGTCTTGCTACTTGAATCATGTTTCTCAGAAGAATGTTTATGCTTATCTGAGTGGTGCTTATTCCTATCTGTCTCTGCACGATGGCGGTCTTCTCCTTTGGAGGAATGTTCACCTGACTTGCGTGTGCTGCTGTGACTAGAATTAGAGGAGTGCTCCGAGTCTTTATGTGAATGCCTTTCTTTCTTTCCTGAGTGTCCATGTGATGAAGACTTGCTAGACTTTTCTGCAGATGATTTATGACCTCCATGGTGGGAAGAGTGTTTGGTGGAGGCACTGCTGCTCAGCTGGGGTTCATCACCGGAGCTGATTGAAGAGAATGATTCTGCATCAGATGGTGGGGCTTCAGGTACAGCAGTCTTCTTTGGAATGCGAAAGGTGTTCTTTCGTTTCTCCTCCCTCTCTCTTTCCTGCCTGGCTTTTTCTGCAAGACAACCAAAATTCCTTCAGGTAAGATGGAAAGGAAATATTTTTTTCTTAGTGTAAAGGGTGAGGGGCATCAGAGTTTAGGTTTGGTTCATGGGTCGTTTTCTGAAAATGAATGGGTCAGAAAATTGAAATAATGAAAAAACACTCCCTTTTCCCTCCCCTCCCCTGGAAAGCATTGATTGTACACAGCTACCAACTCGTCAGAATCCAATATATCTAGATGGGTGGAGTGTTCGGGAAGGGGTTTAACCCCACTACACCAAATAGGGGGTAATAATATGCTTTTACTGTTTTCGAAGAAAAAAAGCAACAAAGCTGCAACCACAAAAAACTAACACGAGAGGATTTCAGATTTCAGACATGACAGACAGTGTGCATTGCCTGATCTATATTATTATTCAGACTATATGTAACACTTTTTTTTGTCAAATTACAAATGTCCACTTTTCATTTTCACCTTTGTTATAAAGAGTATAAGCATTTTGTTTCGACCAAATTAATACAATATCAGTCTGTAACATTCTTTTTTTTTTTAATAGACTCAACAGATAATCAACCACTATGAACAACCCTTTATGTTGGATCAACAGATGTTCAAAACTCAGCCTCGATACAATACAAAAACAATAAGGATCACTCATTGATGCTTAGGTTCTGTTTTATCATTCTTAAGTTCTTTATTTCAAATGTTTCAAAGAGACCCTGGACAGGCCTTGTGCTTTTCAAAAACTTCAAAGTGATCAGTCAATAGTCTTTAGACTTGTGTCAAAAAATATTGGTTAATTTTTCCTGGTTTCATGAAAGAAAGACTAACCCAGTAAAAAGACTTCAACTTCAAGTACTATAATCTTTTTATAAAAGTAAATGTATTTGGCAAAACCACCCATATCATATGAGCATGGAGCCTGGTATTAATATCAACAATATTTAGTATACATAAAATTACAAAAGAACAAGTCAAGAGATTTGTAAATAATAGTTTTATGATGTAGGTCTACTATTTATTTATTTATTTATTTATTAAGATTTCTTGCAATAGCGCATATTCTTGAAGCTCTATGCAATTTACAATTGCGCAAAAGACATTCACTCAAACATCCCCACACAAACATATGCATATGATTTGAAACATAGGTAAGAGATCCACTGCCCACTAACCTTTTGAAATTATGTCTTGATGACCTTCTCCCTTTCATCACCACAATTATTAATCATTCTCTAGAGTCAGGCATTGTTGATGATTGTCTTAAATTGGCCATTGTCACCCCTCTTTTGAAAAAGCACAATTTGGACACAAATCAGCTAAAGAACTATAGACCTGTCTCTAATCTTTCTTTCATTTCTAAAATCATTGAAAAAATTGTTACATCAGCTCCAGGAACATCTTGATGAAAACGACCTGCTTGAAACTTGTCAGTCTGCTTATCGGAAAAGCCATAGCACAGAAACAGCCCTTCTTTCGGTCACAGATAGTCTCCTCTCAAACACAGACAAAAGACTTACATCTGTAGTGGCATTTTTAGATCTGTCAGCGGCATTTGATACAACTGACCACCAAATTCTTATCAATCGTCTTAACACTACTTTTGGCATTAAATCTACTGCTTTAAAATGGTTTTCTTTATATCTTTCAAATCGTCAACTCAGGGTTAAAGTAAAACATAGCACCTCTAAAGTCATTCCTCTTGTGTTTGGTGTCCCTCAGGGATCAGTCTTAGGGCCTAACTTGTTCACTTTGTACACTCACACTTTGGTTACCATAAAGATGCCAAACATCAGCCAAATACCTGGGTGTATATCTCGATCAAACCTGGACTATGAACGACCAAATTTCATTCTTGTGTTGCTCATGTAATTTTCATCTCCGAAGGCTAGCCTCAGTCAGTCCCTACATCACAGAGAAAAATGTGGCTCAGTTGGTTTCCTCTTTTGTCCTGTCCAGACTGGATTACTGCAATTCCACTCTTGCAGGTTTACCATCTTCCTCCATCAACAGATTACAGAAAATTCAGAACAATGCTGCATGACTGGTTCTCGCCAAAAAGAAATCTGATCATGTTACACCTTTGCTGAATCAGTTACACTGACTTCCGACTGAGTCCTGCATTCACTATAAGTTAGCAGCACTCACCTTCAAACATTTTGACAAATCTTTTCCATTGTATCTCTCCTCATATGAACCACACAGAACATTAAGATCCAGTTCTGAAAAGCTGCTTAAAGTTCCTAGGATTAATCTGAAATGTGCTGGAAATAGGCCTTTCAGAGCTCAGGTTCCCCAAGTGTGGAACTCTCTACCTTCACCTCTTAGAAATGCCTCTGATCTGCATTCCTTTAAGTCAGATCTGAAAACTTACCTTTTTCGTTAGCATTTTTGTTCTGAGCAGGTATGCCTGTTAACAAGTATCTTTGTGCTAGTATTTTTGTAGTCCTGTTTTAATGCACTGTGTATTTTATGTAGTTCTGGTCTTAGATGTGATGGCATTTTTTCAATCTTGTTACTTTTAATGTGTGTGTGTGTGTGTATGTGTGTGTGTGTGTGTGTGTTCATATCGTTTATAATCTGGTTCATCTCTTAAGTGTGCTTTTTCATTCATATGAACACACTGGATGTTTTGCATTGTCAGATAGCGGTTGATGTGTTTTTTAAGGCATGTTTATAGTCAAGGCATTTTGAGCAGCATTGGTGCTAGATATCGTGCCATAGAAAAACTATGTATTATTATTATTATCATTATTAAGAGAGTACAATTAAAAGAGGTCATGTCAATTGATTAAATCAAGAAATGTAACAGGTATAAAAAAAAAATTAAAAAAAATAAAGATAAAAATGAAATAATGATAACAACAAAAAAGTAGACAATTGAAATTGAAAGAAGAACACAAGCACGTATGCGCATACATACAATAAACATACGTAGGATTACATACATACATACAAAACACACAACGCGCGCACACACACACACAAACACTCTCGTATGTACGCACACACGCACCAACAATTGCATGCATACCCAGACACACTACTCACGCACTCACTCAATGACATACACACATGCACACACCTACAGGCACATACAGACACGAACACAGATCAACAATCAAATAATGCAATATAACTACGACATTTCATGATAAAACAGTTCCTGCTAAGCATTTCCCTGAAGAAACATCCCACATAACACACAAAGATCAAAACTATAAAGATAAAGCAAATGTTCACACACACACACACACACACACACACACACACACACACACACCACAGCTACTGAGTTGGTGTTGTAAAACAACAAAACAAAACAAAGCAAACCGACAAAACATTTCCCTTACCTTTCTGTCTTCTCTCTTTTTCCACAGCCTCTCTCTTCTGCCTTTCCTCTCTTTCTTTCTCCTCAATAAGCTTCTGTATCACCTCTGACTTTGGCTGTCTGGTTTTCTGTTCTTTGGAATTGGATGCTGGTGTTCTGAAGTTGGTGTTGATTCGTTTTATCTGTTGGGACTGCACACATGTCAAAAACACTTTTGTACACATGTACATTTATCTGCATGCCTGCATACACAAAACATTACTTGTAAAGCAAACACTGAAACAGCCTTTTTAGTTATGAAATCCTCACCAGTTCATCTTCATGTCACTTGTCAGAAACTTTTATCAATATAAATCTAAAACAAGAGGCAAAGCCTTGAGTTAAAGACTCACTTGTGCTTCACACTTTATCCAGTAACTGTAAAGGAATCATGAGGAGAGGGAAAAAAAATCTTTAAAAGTGTTCTGTATTAAATATGATATATAAAATAAGCTTGGGAGAAAAAAAAGAAGAAAAAAAGGGATGTGAGCAGGGTCAAACCATGCATGTTCAGTTCCAAAGCAAGCAGGCTAATCCCCACTGCTGTGGTGCATCTGACGCAATTCAACTTAATTAATATTTAAAGCAATAATGTTGTTTATTTCTTTGTGCACTAAATAGTGGTTTTTTTTGTGTTTTATCTTATCTCAATTATTCTTTTATTTCTGCGGTAAAGGAGAAAAGTTCCTACAGTTTTTGGGACTTAGCTTTTGATCTGCCAAGGCTCCCCTGAATCTAATAACTTGGAAACCTCCAATGTAACCAAATTACCAAGTGTGATGATCATGATGCCTGGTCCAAGCATGAGTACCAGTAGTTACAACTAAGTGCCCTTGACACATGGACTTAGTTGCTGCTCAACAAAAATGAGAGCAAACGCTTGAAGGAAGACAAAAATGAATGTTTTCATTCCTATGTGCCAAGGAAAACAAACTCAGGGTTTCCACCGAAGCCAGTAAGTGCAAAAAAAAAAAAAAGAAAAAAAGAAGAAAAAAAAGTGCACTACTATCTCCTTGAAATTTTGCATGATGATTGTTCACACATTCTACAGGAATGAAAACATTTTTAAAATGTTCAACTTCAAGTAAGGGGTTAATCAAACATTCAGCAAACTTGCAGAGAAGTGAATAATTCTTCAGACGTACGGAAGGTGTCTCGAAAACTAAGAAAATGTATGTTTTTGAATAAACAAATCTGTTGTTTTTGGACAAAGGATAAATTAAGTGAGTGACAATCATTTGGTGTACACATGGACAGTTTATGGTTTTTCTATGTTTTGTGTGTGTGTGTGTGTGTGTGTGTGTGTGTGTGTGTGTGTGTGTGTGTGACAGTGTGTTGAGGCCATGAAATAATGGTCACTATTCATGATGAACACAGAAAATACAATATACTAAATATGCTTAATCTTAATTTTCAGTGCTGAAAGACTTGATTAATGCTGAATGCTCTGGACAGTAAATGTTAACATTATGCACTTATAGTCCAAATAGCACAAAGGAAAAAGGAAAAACAAAAGCAAAGCAATACAGCTGAAAGACATCAAATCTTCAGTGTGTCACTTGCGTTTGCGTAATAGTAAAGTAATACCTTTGTTTTCCCTCTGCTTTGTGGAAAATGAAAACTTCACAATTGCAAAATGTCTCTAGCATTTCCAAAAGTATAATGCCAGCATAATGTGTGGACCTATTCAATTCCATTCCTGTTTAGATATGCAGACAAAGAAGATAAAATGCACTAACGATAAAGGTATACTGTATATCTATCCTGTCAGAACAGTATGTAAGTTGGGTAATGGAAACATGAACATAACCCCAAAACAAGTATGGCTGTTCAAATGACAAAATAACAGTCATGCACTTAAAAGTGAGCTTGAACAACTGAACTGGATCTTGATTTTATTTGAATAAAGGACCACAGTCTTGTATAACATTGACAAAGCAAAACATGTAAGTTGCCCGTGAACGCTGAAGAAATCGCTCAGATTCAGACCCTCCAGATATTTGGAGAAAGAAACATTACAACTGTTCTGAGCATTCGTTCAGCCCCCCCTCCTCCTCATTTTACATTTTAGTGTTTAAATGCAATACATCTTCTAAACATCGGCATTCACATTGTAAGTGCAATTCAGCATATTTTACATGGAAAAGCACTTTCTAAATCAAATTGAATTATCATTATTATTATTATTATTATTATCTTTCTCCACATTTGGCAGTTCCTTCCGGCAGCATACTCTTACTACACTGATGACTTCTTGGGGCAAAATGTTCTGCATCTATCAAAGTCATCCTCAAACAAGGAAACTGGCTGGAAACTAGAAAAAGAAAAAAAAAGGGGGGTGGGGGGTGGGGGGGGGGGCACAGTATTCAGCCACAGTTCACATAACACAAGCGACAATCCCTTTAAATAAACATGCTTTGCTTTGGGTGTGCAGCCAGCAGCTTGACATTGGTCCTGAATAATTAATGGATATAATGTTCAATTCCTGTTCAATGAAAGATTATGCATACTTCAGTTCCAGCATTTCATGGAAAGGCCAGCCGTTCTTGATTCTTGTGTTTGCTTTCACTGCTGTCCGTAATGAACTTTTCACTATTGGCTGATAAAAGTGGTCCCAACAGAAGTCCGACCAGGAATCAAACTCTCTTGATCCACTGACTGGTCACCCTCAACACCTCCTGACTCCAAATTTGCCAATTTTTCCACCAAATTACCAACAAACTCCCATTAATATCATAAATTACCATTCGATAAAATCCCAGTCCAACCAACTAAAATTACTGGATGCAATGATTACTGATGTCATTCACTGACAATCACATTCTCATCGGGATCTCCATGAAGCACTGAGCGTCGTATCAATTAAGGATTGATGTCCAGCTGCTTGAATATTTTTATTAACTGTAGAACATCAACAGCATGAAGGATTTTTTTTTTTTTTTTTTTTTTTTTTTAGTTCAAAACTGCAATCGCAATTGTTAGCAGGAGAATAAGAAAAATCTACAAAAGCCCTTTCAGCATGACCGATTTTACAACATCAACAACAAAAAAAAGACCAACTGGCTGCCACATTGATGGGTCATTTAAAAATTATATGCATTGATAACAAGCATGCAACTTTAAACACAATATAATAATTGTTGTTGATGATGAGTGTGAGTGAGTGGGTGAGTGTGTGTGTATGTGTGTGTGTGTGTGTGTGTGTGTGTGTGTGAGTGTGTGTGTGTGTGTGTGTGTGTGTGTGTGTGTGTGTGTGTGTGTGTGTGTGTGTGTGTGTGTGTGTGTGTGACAGCACCATCAGTAACACTAACAGTGTAAAAAAATGTGGAAGCTAACTAGGTCTGTGTGCTATCCTGTTTGGGGATCTGGTGCAAAAAGCTGGGCCATGCTGGGCCTCTGTGTTCTCCATGTCTCCAGAGACTCCAGTTGACATTTGACTCTCATTCCTGATCATTTACATGAAGTTTATCATCATAAAAGTTTATGTGTAATTTTCAAAATTTTCAGCATAATCAACAGGTTTCATGGAATACTCACCAAACACTAACAATGATAAAGTCACCAGGAAATTGCTACCCTAGAAGTAAGAAAAAAAAACCTTCAAATTTTTTTATCTTATCGCATCTTATCTCACAATCTGTACATCCAGACCGTACTATCATGGCGCATGGTTGATTGGGATAGACCTTGTTCATTAGAAAAAAAATTAGAGTAATTTGCCCTTGATTAAGCCGGAAAGAGAATTCATGGGAAGTCTCTAAAAGTGAAAGTTGCGTGTTCGTCGATTGTACTTGTGTAAATGCTTCACAATGGGTCTGGGGAAAACGGGAGGAAAGAAGTACTGTTCGAACTTCAAAGGAAAAAAGGTGAAATCACAACGAATACCAGCCATGAACCGATTGCAAAGAGCGTGGTGAGCTCAGAATCATTTCGTGAACTGAAAAGGACCGCCAGTGGCAATGATATTCCTTCACCTTTTACAAACAAGCTCTTCAAAACAAGCACGGTATGTGACATTTTGAATCCAATATTCATTTTTTATGTTTCAAAATATATTTGTTTCAATTCAACAGCCAAGACTAAGAATGTTTTGGGTCTTCATTTCTCACACACTTATCTCCCTAGTGTTTCAATCCAAAAGCACAATTTAACCTTTAAAACGGAGAATTACAGTACACCAGCTGGCTGGTCTTTTTCAGCTTCCAGTCACCAATGTTGTATCATTCAACTGGATTTTTTGTGAGTTTTTTGTTTGTTTGTTTGTTTTGTTTTTGTTTTTTTATTGTTTTTTGCCACATTCTTAGCTGTGATATTTATTCAGCACATATGTATGCATCTCTGACACATAGTACAAAACTGACTAGCGTACCCCTGAAACAAACACTACAAAGCATTTGCACTATACAACATTCGTCAGTGCATATTTCTTTCAAGTGGAAATGCTTGCATATTTTCAGAAAGTGCTGTAACAATGATACTGAGACAGTGAGATCCTTGCTACTTCCACAGGCAATGTGAATGTTTACACACACACACACACACACACACGCAATCACACACACAAGATAAATAGATAGATAGATAAGGCATAGTTATTGTTACAAATTTAAACAACTCACTGGCTTGAGATTCTGCACATGCATAATGCAGTGAATACATCTGACACATTTTAGGGGTTGTATGGAGTTTGACTGAAAATGTGTAACTAAAACAAATGTCATAACATAACCATTCAAACTGTAATCATATATTTTCTTTTCTTTTTTTTGTCACAGTTGTCAGATGTGCGAGTCCAAGGAAACATCACTGCTACTTCTGCATCAGCAGTGGAAACCAATGCTGCTGACAGTGAATTGAGTAATTTTACAAAATTTTATAAATTTGGAAGTGAAAGTATGTAATGATCTGACAGCTTTGCTTTCCCCTTTATACCAATCTGACACTGATGACACAGTGAAAGATGACTTATTAGGGCCTTGAAAACTGTTTTGTCATAACATTTAGATTGAAGGGGGGTGACAGTAGTGGGTGTCAATTTGTAGAGA
>JAAQRG010326763.1:2500-5000 GCA_011634625.1 Babylonia areolata | reverse complement strand
CCATGACTGAAGAAATGTTCAAAGGGTAAAAGCCCACCCACACTTTGAAGATGAAGAAGAAGAAGAAGAGAAAAAAAAAAAAAAAAGACGAAGAAAGTGTACATGAACTAATGAAATGTGGACATCTTTTTTAATTATTTAATTTAAAAAAAATATATTATAATCATTATTTATTTATTTATTTATTTTTACGCTTATAGTTGACTTCATCACGTTTTTGCGCCTTATACATATTATTAGTAATGGTAGTAGGTTTTTTTAAATGTATTTATCTATTATTTATTCACCCTCTTTTTTTTCTTTCTTTTTTTCTCAAGGCCTGACTAAGCGCGTTGGGTTACGTTGCTGGTCAGGTATCTGCTTGGCAGATGTGGTGTAGCGTATATGGATCTGTCCGAACGCAGTGACGCCTCCTTGAGCTACTGAAACTGAAACTGAAACTGCACAGGTTGAATGCCCACCAACACTTTAAAGAAGAAAAAAAGAAGAAGAAAATGTTCATGATCGAATGCTAATTCAGTCTGCCGTTTGTCACCGTGTTGCTTTGCAAAGCAGTGAGGGTTTAGATTTTGAGTGTGAAGAATGGGACGCCTGCATGAGATGTCGACGTGTCATTGACCCAGAGTCATGCTTCAGTGGCCGTTTTATGTATACATTTATGTTGATATTGAATGACTGATGGCCTAGAGGTAACGTGTCCGCCTAGGAAGCGAGAGAATCTGAGCGCGCTGGTTCGAATCACGGCTCAGCCGCCGGTATTTTCTCCCCCTCCACTAGACCTTGAGTGGTGGTCTGGACGCTAGTCATTCGGATGAGACGATAAACCGAGGTCCCGTGTGCAGCACGCACTTAGCGCACGTAAAAGAACCCACGGCAACAAAAGGGTTGTTCCTGGCAAAATTCTGTAGAAAAATCCACGTCAATAGGAAAAACAAATAAAACTGCACGCAGGAAAAAAAAAAAAAAAAGGGTGGCGCTGTAGTATAGCGACGCGCTCTCCCTGGGGAGAGCAGCCCGAATTTCACACAGAGAAATCTGTTGTGATAAAAAGAAATACAAAATACAAAATACAAATACAAAATACTGTGAGACTGTGATCAGTGGGTGTTCATGATTGTTGAGGTCCCACATCAACTTGGCATTAAAAATTTTGAACATTGTGTGTGTGTGTTCATACCGTACATTGTTTGTGTAGCGTTGTTGAGACAATAAATTATCCTGTATCTGTTCTCATCCCAGGCCCCAGCCAGTGCTGTATGGTGACACTAAGGAAAGGGGCTCCTGGTGACGGTGAAGCCCCCAGGAAACACCCTCCCCCCCCCCCCTCCTACCCCTCCCCCCTTAAGTTTAGGATGAAACTCGTGCAAAGTGGGGGATGGGCGCTTATAAGTTGGTTTACAGTAACATTCTGTCAGCGGTGTTGCTCAGTCAGACCGCCATTTCTTGTCTGCATTAATCTATTTAACGTCTTACAAAAGCGGGGTACGAGATTCTCAAGAAACTTAAACTGTGCAGTTATATTTTGTCTTAATATAATTCATTTGATTTACGATGGTGGGTTCGGGGGCACTGTGTAATGCATTTAATGTACAAACGGGGGTATGAGCTACCGAAGAAACATGAAATATGTAGTTAGATTTTGTGTTTGTCTTCAATTTATGTTGAGAGTGGGGGTCGGGGGGGGGGGTACGAGGTATTAAAGAGACATAAGTGTCTATGTTATATGTTCAGCGTAAAAGCGAGGTAACAAGCGACCGAAGAGACATAAACTATGCATATATAATTGGTATAATTCATGCGTATAAACGGGGGGGTACGAGGAGCCAAAGAGACATGAAGTATGAATTTAGATTTCCTCTTTGTCGTTTGGACTACAAGCAACAGTATTTTAATCTGAGGGTGGGGGAAAAAACCGCGACCCAGAATTTGTTCAAGTGACTAGGACTTATGACCCAGCCGTCTTGCCATTGGTGTTTTCCATCTCAGACTCAGTGATTGCCAAACTGTACTTGAATGACATTCAGCTCTTAAAGCAAAACTCGCCTCACGCCTTTTCTGCCCCTGCCTTTCAAAAGGTCGTTTTAAAGCGCCGTTCCTTTAGCGTCTAATATTTCAGAAAGTTTTCTTTTCACATTGCGAGGGCATTTTACATGAGGTGTCATTTTATTTCTTTTGCAATTTTTTTTGGTCAGTTTATTGCGCAAGTGTTGTCAGATCTTTATACTCGTTATTTAATTTATCGACTTCTTTTTTTGGGGGTGAGGGGTGGGGTGAGGGGGTTTTAAAATCACATCATGCGATGTGAATAGTCGAACACACTCACGAAAGCGCACGCACACACACATGTACACACATGCACACACACACTGAAGCACGCACACACACACACACACACATACACACACACACACACGCACAGGCACACATACGCACACACACACACACACACACACACGTACGCACAATGACCATTGTTGCCCCCCGTGACAAACAGTAAGGT
>JAAQRG010326758.1:0-17944 GCA_011634625.1 Babylonia areolata | reverse complement strand
AAAAAAAAAAAAAAGAAAAAAAGAAAGAAAAAAGACTGCAGTACAATACCTGTGTGTGCGTGTATGTGCTTTACAATCATCAGTTTGATCAGTTGTCTACCATAGTCTTAAATTCAGTCAGCAACAGTTACTGTTCTTGTCTTGGCTTTTGTATATGTTCATCAGAGTAACGGACAGTGAACATTTCTTTTGTACTGTATTGGCCAACAAACAAGCTGCAGCGTTTCT
The DNA here is from genome assembly GCA_011634625.1 of Babylonia areolata. Taxonomy (NCBI): domain Eukaryota; kingdom Metazoa; phylum Mollusca; class Gastropoda; order Neogastropoda; family Buccinidae; genus Babylonia; species Babylonia areolata. The sequence continues at coordinate 17,716 of JAAQRG010326758.1, read as the reverse complement.
CTGGTAGGTTGTGATAACATTGATGTGGTCATCACCTGCCCCAGTGATTAACAGAATGCAGCATACTTTGTGAGTGGAGGGCTGTGGGGGTGTTGTCATGGTGGAGGTGTCCAGGGGGGGAAGAAGTCATGTAGGGGAGCAAACCTTTCCACACACACATGACAGGCAGGATAAGAGGCATCACCAGAACACAGTCATGTTCCACCCTCTCTCCAATCCTTGTGTGTATGTGTGTGTGTGTGTGTGTGTGTGTGTGTGTGTGTGGCTGTGACAACCGTGCACACAAACGCATTGTACCCGGGCGAAATTCTGTAGATAGTCCAAATGATAGTAAAATAAATACGCTTCCTGAAAGGAAACAAACACATATACACTGGTGGCAATGCCGTCATTCTCCCAGTCAGTACCACCCGGATTTCACGAATGGAAATTTACTGTGGCAAAAAGGGATACAAAACACAAAGCACGTTGTCATTGTGTTCTCGCAACAAAACAGAAAGTTGTTCAAGATTTCATGCTCTAGTTTTCTGTTTTCTCTCAAAATATTTACACTGACATTCACACCGGATCCCAGCAGTTTCCTTAGCAAAGTAACCCCCCAAAAGCATCAGGTATACATATATGAATGCTACTGAGTGTAGTGGTATGCAGGAGTCCCGCATGGAAGGGTCTCCCAGATCAACATATGTGCAGTGCCTGAACCCCCATTGGGTGTACATGCAAGCAGAAGATCAAATACGCACGTTAGAGATCTTGAAATCCATGTCAGTGTATGGTGGGTTATGGAAACGAGAACATACCCAGCATGCACACCCCCGAAAACAGAGTACGGCTGCCTACATGGTGGGGTAAAAACGGTCATACATGTAAAAGCCCATCCGTGTACATACGAGTCAACGTGGGAGTTGCATTAACAAACGAAGAAGAAGAAGAAGAAATATTGATGAGCTTTTGATAAACAACAACAACAACAAAAACAACAACAACAACAAAAACAGGTTTGCCAGCAGGATCGGACCAGGGATGTTCTGCAAGCAGTCTTATCCACAACACCACAGCGAATTTGACGTCACTCGACCAAAGTTTTGTTTTAATCGAGAAGAATATATCACTGTATAGAGGTAATAACGCTAGATTTTCCCATGTTTACTCCAAATTTATTATTGGCAGACAACGTATTTCCAAAGAAAATGGTCATTTTAGTATTTACCACACACACACACACACACACACACACACAACAAAAACAAAAACAAAAACAAAAACAAAAGCAAATAACAGAAAAAAACGAACACCAGTATCGTGGTGACGCACTTTTCCTGGGTAGATCAACTTGAATTTAAATCAGAGAAATCTGTTGTGACCAAAAAGATAGACTACAGTACAATACCTGTGTCTGTGTGTGCTTTACAATCGTCAGTTTGATCAGTTGTCTACCTTCGTCTAAATTCAGTCAGCCACAGTTACTGTTCTTGTCTGTTTTTGTCTGTTGTTTAATATTCTGCATAGAGTAACGACAGTGAACATGTCTTTTGTGCTATATTTGTTCAAGAAACAAGCTAGTGCATCTCTATGGTAAGTCAGGATAACATTGATGTGGTCATCATCTGCCCCAGTGATTAACAAGGTGAAGCAGACTTTGCAGTTATCAGCTATACAAACGTTGTTCTGAGTGCTGTTTTAGGAAAGCAGTTCGATAGATCTAATGTAAGGAATTAACTCTTCTCAGTTGTTGTTATGGTACAATTTTCATCATTAGAGTATGTACTGTAACACTGTATGTGAACAATTGAAAGGTCACAACATTCCAAACAATATTTTCAGCATTAACTTACTCAATACGGCCAGTCCTCTCTTCTCCTCTACACAGACCCCTCGGATGTCCAGTGCGTGTCTGAATGACCCAACCTTTAGCTTCCGTCATCAGAATTGTGGTATTCTTTGTCAACATTCACGTCTTCAGTATAAGAGCCTTCTGCTTGTAATATTTTGATGGTGGTAATTGGGGAGAAACGCTGTTAACATCGTCTCTTTCGCCGTTTGTATGGAGAGAGTTAAGCTGCTACACATGAGTCTCTGCATAAGTGTAAATGAATTAAAACCAGTTTTAATGTCTCTATATCCAACTACAGTATTGTGTTTTTGATGAATGAATTGCTATTACATAGAAGGTTCTGTATGATCCTCAACTGCAGAAGGCTGGATAGTGTACTGAAAAGTTATTTAAATATGTTGTCTCCTTTCGAGAACTTCACACAAGACTGTTTATTTTTCTTTTGTAAAATAATTGCAAGGGCAATGTCCACAATAGCACTTTGGCTTTTTGCCATCACGTCAATTGCAGGCTAATTTGCAAGGAAAATCAAGTTCACAAAGCAAAGTGGGGGATAGTCTACAATACATCCATGTTCACCTAGAGGACAGTGTACCAGGAGTCCTTGTGTCTGTCAAGGGACTGGTCTGGGTGAAACGTTCCCTCTTCATTCCCACAGGGAGCAGTAGAACGTTGGAGGGGGTGAGGAACGATCAAGAAAGATGCAAGGTTCAAACAGGAACACACCCTGCATCTCTTTAAAGGTTACCCCAACACTCTGTTGTCTTCTGCTTTTCAGCTCACTTCGTAGTGGTGGGGTTGTCATGGCGGAGGTGTTCAGGGAATGGGTAAGAGAAGTGTACAACAAAACCAAAGGATAAACAGAACAAAAGACAGACAGAACAGAGGCACCCCTAGAACACAGTAATGCTCCACCGTCCCTCCAATCTGTGTGTGTGTGTGCACATTACTTTTCAGCCAGGTGTACGTGCATGTGTGCTATAGAGAGTGGTGCTGCACTGTGGCCACGCCCTCTCCCCATGAACAGCTTCCTCAAATTCCACACAGAAATCTGCTGTGACAAAAACAGTAATACAATACAATACCTGTGTGTCTGTGTGTGTTTTACAATCATCAGTATGATGAGAAGGAGCAGTAAACGTGAATCTACCTGATCTCAGTTTCCAGAGAACAAATACCCCATTTCAACTTTTTAATTACATCAAACTGAAAAGCTTCATATCAATTTTCTTTCTCAGCAGTATTTCTGAATATGAATTTGTTCTTTTGTTGTTTACTCAAATGGGTATCAAAACTTCATTAAACATTATCAAACTCACATCATCAAAAAGTTCGCTCTAACCAAAATTATCTCCATAATACTTTGCAACTTCATTTCCGCCTCCAAAATACAACAAAATTTGAAAGCCACTGATTCAAATTTAAATAAATCAAAATGAGAAATTGTATAAGACATTGCATTTAAAAAGAAAAAGAGAAATAAACCACAACCAATCACATTTACTCTGTGTGTGTGTGTGTGTGTGTGTGTGTGTGTGTGTGTGTGTGTGTGTGTGTGTGTGTGTGTGTGTGTAGCGGTGGCTTGATGGTAATAAGCCCTACTAGGAAGCACAGACCAAGGTTTTGTACTCACCTCTCCACTAAACCCTTAATTTGTGGTATGGGTGCTTGTCTTCCTGATGGTGGAGATGATAAACCGAGCTCCTGTGATTTGCACTCAGCACACGTTATAGAAACCACGACAACAAACGGATTGTCCCGGGTAATATTCTGTAGAAAAGTCTAATTTGATAACACAATAAATGCACGTGCAGACAGGAAACAAATCCTTTATATGGGTGGCGCTATATTATGGCGCCTCGCTCTCCCAGGGAAGAGCAGCCCGAATTTCACACAGAGAGATCTGTTGTGACAGAAAGTGACACAGGACAAACAGAAACAAGGGAATATCTCACCTACCAAAACAAATACACTGGCAGACAGGAGAAAAAAGGTGTGGCACTGTACTGTGGAAGAGTGGCCTGAGTTTCACACAAAGAAATCAGCTGTGACCAAGAAAGTAATACAATACAATACCTGTGTGTCTGTGTGTGCTTTGCAATCATCAGTAGGATGAGAAGGAACAGTAAACGTTCAGTTACCTTGTCTCAGTTTCCTGTTCCTAAATATGTGGTGTTCAAAGCTGAAGCACTGAACAGCACTGGTTTTAAATTGTCTGCCTTAGTTTTTACTTCGACCAGCGATAGTTACTGTTCTTGTCAGTTCGTTAATGTTTGTTTTAAATTCAGTCAGAATAATTGACAGTATACTTGTCTTTTGTACTGCATTGGTCAACAAACAACGAGGTGTGTTTCTCTGGTAGATCAGCATAAATATGATTGTCATTACCTGCCTCAGTGATTAACAGGATGAAGTATATTTTGTAACTGTCAGCAGAACAGTCGTGGTTCTGAATACTGTTGGATATAAATAGTTTGGCACACTGTGAGCAAGATATGTAATTGAGTTAAGATTACTTATTCTCTACATCCTTTACCTATTCTTGAATTGTATTCTGTAACATTGTCAATGGGCTTTCTAGAGGTTCATAACTGTTTCATACATTATATTGGAAAATAAATATTATATGGATGTCACACTATTTCTAAAAATGTAAGAGAAGAAATAGCGAAGTACTAAAAAAAACCAACTGCCTTTGTTGTTTCCAAGGCAGTGTTAACTCTTTGCCAGTTTTTGACGTGACTGCACTTTGTTAAGTGGCCTCTGGTTGCTTCAGATTTTGGAAAGAGAAGTGTGAAAACAAATTAACTCACTTAAGCATTTTTGTCCAAAGATTCATCAAAGTAATTATGCTCTTTGTGATCCATCCATAGTGTCATAATCAACGTAAAGTTCACAAAGTGATGGTGGAGGACAGTCCAGTGTACATCCACGTTCATCTAGTGCACAGTGTACCAGGAGTCCTTGGTTCTCTTAAGGGTCTGATCAGTCTGGACAAAACGTTCTCTCTTCATTCTGACAGGGAACAGAGACACGTCAGGGGGAAAACGATAAAGAGAGATACAAGGTTCAAACAGGAATACATCCTGCGTCTCTTTGAAGGTTATCTTCCCCATTGTTTCTGCGAACCCGTGCTTTTTCATGCAGTTTGTAGTGGTGGGGCTGTCTCGGCGGAAGTGTGTATGTGGTATGTAGTTCCCATGTTGGGAAAGTTTAAAAAGAAAGAAAAGTGTGGTACTTTATTGAAGCAACGCATTCTCCCCAGGAAGAGCAGCCTCAGTTTCACACAGAAAAAAAAACCGGAGTACAATAACTATGTGTATATACGTGCTTTGCAATGGGATGAGAAGGAATCGTAAACGTTGAGCTATCCAGTTTCTGTTTTCTATACAATAATACTTTGTACAATTCTGAAGAACAATACAGCTCTGCTTTGAAGTTGTTTCCCTTTGTCTTACTTGTGTCAGGAATAGTTACTGCTCTTGTTTGTTATCTAACATTTGGTTTATATTCAGTCAGAATTATGGACCGTAGACATGTCTTTTCTACTGTATTGGTCAACAAACCAGGAGGTGCGTTTCTCTTGCAGGTTAGGATAACCCTGATATGAGCATCATCTGCCTCAGTTACTATCACAGGATACAGTATGATTTGAAATTATCCGCTGAACAGACATAATTCGGAACGTTGTTACAAGCAAATTGTACGATACACTAATTTTAACAATCAGTAAGTCTCTTGTAGAAAAAAACCCAATTCTAGCATGCATTTCCTTTCAACAAAAATGGGTTGTTCCTTTTTAATTATGACTCATATATTATATCTGTTAGGAAAAGTCTCACCTAGCAAAACAAATACACTGGCAGACAGGGGAAAAAAGTGCGGGATTGTACTGTGAAAGAGTAGCCTGAATTTCACACAAAGAAATCAGCTGTGATCAAGAAAGTAATACAATACCATACCCATCAAATGGCTGTAAAAAAAAAACACTAAAGATACTTGCCTCATAATTAACAACAATTTTGCTTTCTTTAAGACAATATTGAAGAGTTCGTTTATTCCCTTTTTTTGATCCTGTAACGTAATCTGTAGTTTTTTCAATGGTCTGCGATTGATTCAGACTTTGGAAAGTGTGCTGAAAAAACCCACAGTATATTTATATTTTCAGAATGCGAAATTAGAGGTTCCTCTAGTGGTGTCTGTCCTTTTCACTTGTTGGAAGTTTGTTAAAGGTGTGTCGTCAAGGTTGTTATGCTTTTCAGCCTCCATCCATGTCATCAACTGTATATAAAGTCAACATTACAGTCACTTTAACTTAAAGGTCACAAAATGTGTCTCCATCAAAATCAAAGTATCTTTAGCTTAATGGTCAGAAAACGTAAGTGGAGGATTGTTCAGTGTGCATCCATGTTTACCTACAGGATTGCTTGTGTCTGCCAAGGGGCTGATTGCTCTGGGCAAAATATTCCAATCCTCATTCTGACAGTGAACAGTTTCCTGTCTGAGGGAAAATGAACAAATGAAATACAATGGCCAAAATGCTGCCTGAAAAAGGAATTTATTAGCACACCCGATACACGTGTAGACAGGAAACGAAATATATGGGTTCCACGTTCACTTGCATGTACACGATAGGGCTTTTACGTGTATGACCGTTTTTACCCCGCATTGTAGGCAGCCATGCTCCGTTTTCGGGGGTGTGCATGCTGGGTATCTTCTTGTTTCCATAACCCACCGAACACTGACATGGATTACATGATCTTTAACGTGCGTATTAATTTTTGATCTGCTTGCGTATACACATGAAGGGGGTTCAGGCACAAGCAGGCCTGCACATATGTTGACCTGGGAGATCCGAAAAATGTCCACGGTGCTGTTACCGAGATTAGAACCAGGAGTCTCAGATTGAAAGTCCAGCGCTGTAACCACTCAGTTATTGCGCCCGTCCCTGACAGTACAAGACAATATCTCATATAGCAAAACATATGCACTGACAGACAAAGAAAAGATGAGAAAAAGAAAGGTGTGACACTACACTGTGGCAACGTACTGTCCACGGGAAGATGAGCTTGGATTTCACACACAGAAATGTGTTGTGATCAAAAACAGATATATCAAAACACGACATACGTGTCTATGTGTCCTTTGCAACCGTTAAAAGGATGAGAATGAATAGTAAAAATCAAGTTATGTTGTCTCGGTTTCCTTTGTAAAAGTTGGAGAAGTCAGCAGCACTGTTTTGAATTCTCTACCTTTGTCTAAATTGAGTCAGCATTAGTTACTGTTTTTATCTGTTGTTTAAAATTTTGTTTATATTCAGTCAGATTAATGGGCAGTGCCCATTTCACTTGCACTGTATTAGTCAACAAGCAAGCTGGTGCATTTCTCTGGTAGGTCAATAAACTGATATGGTTATCACCTTCCTCAGTTATCAATGGGATGCCATATCTTTTGTGATTACCAACTGAAGAGACATTGTTCTGAAAACTGTCAGCAGTAAATAGCTCCATCCCCAATAATCAACTGTTTCTTTGTGCTGATTGGTCAGAAAAGTGTAATGAATCAAGTATAAATATTGATTCTTCAACATGGACTATGTTAAGCAGACTTGGAAAATACACTTGCTGTTAGTATTATATAGTAGCACTATGTAATCTGAGAAAACAGAAAAATACAGATTTTGGGCAGATGATAAAAAAAAAATATATATTTTTAATTCAAACCTTCATGTGGGAATCAAATTGCGTTTTCAGTTTTTAGTAATCTGTAACTCAATTCGTGGCATTTAAAATGGGTTTCGAATGCTTTCCTCTGTGGAAAAATGCAGTGCCTCATCATTTGATTGAGCAATTTGTCTTTGGCATGTGTGCTTTTCACTTGTTTGAACAAGAGGTGTGTCTTTACCTCAATCTCCACATATCAGCCTTGAACTTTGCAAAATGACCCACTGAATATTGAACTCACATCTTTAACACAAATTAATGGTGTAGGGTATAGTGCATTCACGTTTATCCAATGGACAGTGGAGTCATCATGTCTTCAGAGTCTTGGCAAAATGTTTCCTCTTCCTTATGGCAGGAGGGTACAGCAGCACACTGGAGGACGGTTTTGAGAGATGCAATTTTCAAACGGGATCTCTCTCTCTCTCTCTCTCTCAGGTTTATCCTGCACGTCGTTGTTTTCTGGCTTCTTTAATAACTTTTTTTTTCTTTTCTTTTTTTTCTCTTTCTCCCTCAGAATAATCACACTAACTTTCACACAAGTTCCCAGCAGATTGTTTGCTTAGCAAAGTAACAACGCATCATGTGGACACACAGGAATGATCCTGTGTGTGTTTGAACGCACGCGCACATCTGCGTGTTTGTGTGTGTCAATAATTTAGTAAATGAAGACGTAAATGAATTATATTCCATTAATCAAAGCATAATGATAATGAATGCGAATCATTGCTCAAGGGAATCAACCTGCTCTGATTTTAGTTGTCATACTTTCTTTTTTTTTATTGAGGAAAAAAAAATATGGTAGTAAATTACATGGCAGTAAAGTATATAGTAAAGTACACGGCAGTGAAGTGCATGGGAGAAAAGTACATAGTAAAGTAAATGTCAGTAGTAACGTACATGTGAGTAAAGAACATAATGAAGTAAATGGCAGTACGTACATGGTAAAGTTCATAAATTTAGTTTCCGAGCTTCATTCTTTTTTTTATTGAGGAAAAAGACTGGCTGGCAATGTAATGTGGTCATGGTCTCTCCCTGCTGAGAACAGCCTGCATTGCACACAGACATGAAATCTGTTGCCACAAAAATGTAACACTGTGCAATACCTGTGTGCTTAACTGTGTTTTATAATCACACTGGAATGAAAAGGAACAGTAAACGTTTGAGTTTTCCGAACTTAGTTTCTATTTATACAAAATTGATGAACAGCACTGCATATAAATTGTCTCCCTTCGTCTGACTCAATTCAGCGATAGTTACTGTTCTTGTTTGTTGCTAAATTTATCATTTCGTTTATATTACAATCAATGAATGGAGAGTGAGCTTGCCTTTTTTACTGTACAAACAAACTGGTGTGTTTCTCTTGTAGATCAGTAACCCTGATATGGTTGTCACCTCCCTCAGTTATCAGCAAAATGCAACACACTTTGTCATTTTTAGCTGAAGAGACAATATTCCGAATAACATTACAGGTAAATCGCTCGATCGTCCTGTTGCAAAGGTTAGCTTCTGTCACTTGTCATTAATGAGTTAGAAATAGACAAACCAAGGATAAGTTTCATTGTGTTCCCCCAAGTGCAACTTTTTATACACAATGATACAGACTTCTTCGTTAGAAATACGAAGAAAGGAAGCCACTGCACAAACTGTGGTGGGACAGCATCTCGTGTATAGTGGAGCCATCGTTTCTGCTCAGTCTTGGCAAAACGTTAATTCCTTTCTCATTCTTGCAGGTAACAGTCACTCATCGAAGGAGAAACGAGCGAGAGAGAGAAAGAGAGAGAGAGAGACGCAATTATCAAACTGGAACACATCCTCTGTCTCCTGGAAGGTCTCCACCTTGTCAAGGTGTTTGGCAAAGCAAAGTTCTCGCAACGCAACGAAAAGTTCTTCATGATTTCTCACACTTCCACTTTCATAGCTGTTCCTTTTTATATGGAATATCGAAATATTTTATTTATACTTTCATGCCAATTGCCAGCTGATTCCTTAGCATAGTAACCTACTTTCAACATACGTGAAAGCACTTGCGTGCATGTTTCTGTGTGTATGTGTGTGTGTGTGCACGCGCGCACATGCGTGTGTTGGTATGTCTAGCGGTGTTCGTGAGTTCAAGTTCCACACGGACCTGGTGTTACTCTCCCCTCCAGAACATCTCAAATGGTGGTCTGGGTGATAGTACTTCGAATGAAACTATAAACTGAGGTCCCATGAGTAGCGTGCTCTCAAAAAAATGTTTTAAAAAAAGTAATACAATACAATATTTATGTGTCTATGTGTGCTTTGCAATTGTCAATTTGATAAGGAACAGTGAATGTTAGCTCAGTTTCCTGTACCTTAATTCTGTTTGCGCAAAATTATGTACAGGACCGCACTGTTTTAAAGTTGTCTACCTTTATCTACTTGAGGCAACAACAGTTACTGTTCTTGTCTGTTGTTTAATACTCGGTATATATTCAGTTGGAATGATGGAAAGTGAACATGTCTTTGTACTGTATTGGCCAACAAACAAGCTGGTGCGTTTCTCTGGTAGGTCGTGATAACAGTGATGTGGTCATCACCTGTCTGGGTTCATATTAGAATGCAGTATGCATTGTAAGTATCAGCTAGGAAAATGTTGTTCTGAATGCTGTTTTAAGAACACAGTTCGATACAATTTTACTAACGGTTAAACATTGTCTCTTGATATTATCAGGTAAAGAACAGATAGGTGTTTCGGAAAATTCTTTAGAAAAATTATATTTTCTGTAACATAGTATGTGACATCTTAAGATTACACAACTTTCTGAAACAGTTTTCTGTTCACAAATATTCCAGGGAGTGAGTCTGTGCTTGGTGTTAATCTAATTGAACAAAATAGGAATTAATTAACCTACAATAAATGTATTCATATATTTTTTCTGGTAAAGAATTGACTTGTCTCCACTCTTAAGTTCTGTATTCTGGTCCTCAATTGCATGAGTGAGGATAGTGTGCTGAAAAGATACCAAAACATGTTGTCTCATTTCCAGAACGTGACATTAGATGTTGATGCTTTTCTCCTGAAACACATGCACTAGGTGTGTGTCACTGTGGCTTTCTGCCATTGCATCAGTTACAGGCTGCTTTGCAAGGAACCTCAATATCTGAGTCATAACATTTTCACCATAAAGTACACAAAGCAAGGTGAAGGACAGTCCAGTGTACATCCACGTTCACCTAGAGGACAGTGTACTAGGTGTCTGTCAAGGGGCTGGAAGTTCCGGGCAAAAAAAATCCCTCTTCATTCAGACAGGAAACTGTGGCATTTGAACTTTGCTGTAGGTATTTCAACAAATGTACCGTGGGTTTCTGCTTCATCTGTCTAAAACTTTCAAAGAACACTCCGTCATTATCAAAATCACACAGCGATGGTGGAGGACAGTCCAGAGTGAATCCACGTTCACCTTGTGCACAGTGTACTAGGAGTCCTTGTGTCTGTCAAGGGGCTGGACGGTCTGGGCAAAACGTTCCCACTTCATTCCCACAGGGAACAGTGGCACGTCAGGGGGAAAATGATCAAGAGAGATGCAATGTTCAATCAGGAACACATCCTGTGTCTCTTTGAAGGTTACCCTCCCCGTTGTCTTCCGTGAACCTGTGCTTGTCAGTGCACTTCGTAGTGGTGGGGCTGTCATGGAGGAGGTGTCCAGGGGGTAGTACTCATGTTGGGGAGATAAAACACAACAAAACCAAAGACAAAGCAAGAAATGACAGGCCGGTTAGAGGCACCACCAGAACACAGTCATGTTCCTTCCTCTCCTTGTGTTTGTGTGTGCGTATGTGCGCGCTCACACACACACACACACACACACACACACACACACACACACATTTCGGCTCAGATGCACATACATGTTTGCAAACAAGCGTCGCGCTGCATCCCCAACTTTTACAGAACCTGCTGTGACAATACAGGTAATAGAATACAATACAATACAATGCAATACAATACAATACAATACCCCTGTGTCTGTGTGTGCTTTGCAATCATCGACATGATTAGAAGGATCTGCAAACGTTAAGTTACCTGGTCTCTTTTTCTTATACTTTCATTTCATTTGTACAAAGCTGAAGAACAGGGCAACAATGCTTCACAGTTGTCTACCTTTGACTTTATTGAATCACCAACAGTTACTGTTCTTGTTGGTTGTTTAATATTTGGTTTATTTTTTAGTCAGAACAGTGAACAGTGAACATGCCTTTTGTGCTGTATTGGTCAACAAACAAGCCAGTGCGTTCTTCATGTATGTCAGATAACCATGACATCGTCATCACCTGCCTCAATCATTCTCATGAGGCAGTAAACGTAGTAATAAACAGCTGAACAGATGTTGGTCTGAATCCTGATAGAGGTAAATGTTTTGATGCATCAATAGTGAACAATACTCTTCCTTTCATACTAAAGGAAGCTGCCTTATTCACTGACAGTTGACAATATGCAAGTGTTCTGTAATGTTGTCTTTGGAAGGTTCTCTACATTTCTGAGGCAAATGGTCACTCAGTGATGGAAACGTCTGTCATTAAGATGTGACTGGTGCGGGTTCAAACCTGCTAAGAATCATGCAAAAAAACAAAACAAGAACAAAAAAACAAAAAAATATGTATATCATAAAACGGCAACAATACAAGGGCATCCAGGAGTCATGAACTGGCTGCAGCCCAGACACCTTAGAGTGTAAGGAGTTAAGGGCCAGAACATGTCACTGAGGGGGGCTTCTTCTCCAAAGACCTTGTACTGCCCAACTCTCACTGGAGTTCCTTATCACTCTGTTTACTTTCTTTAAGTAAGAAATAGAATGATTCCAATTATAAAAGTAATCATTCTTAAATACATTTTTCAGCCAACCACATCCTGCATGGCTTTGGTTTTCCTTCTCTTGTTGTCTTCCCCTATCCCGTGAATTTTGGTGCACTTCGTTGTGGTGGGGCTGTCACGGTGGAGGTGTCCAAGGTGTATGACTCACGTAGGTGTGGAAAAAAGTGACACAACAAAAGGAAAAAAAAAAAACACTTGGCAGAACACAGTCATGGAGCTGCCCTCCTCTCCTAGTGAATATGTGAAAGCGTGTGTGCGTTCGAATAAAATATAAATGAATAATCTTCTGTCAATCAAAGTAGGAATAATCAAAATGAATGCCTATCGAAGTTACTCAAGGGCAGCAACCTCTTCCGACTCATGCACCGAAAAGCAATAGTGCAATTACCTCTCTCCTCTGGTCCACTTGGTCTGCACAAAGGGTTTCTCGCACCAGAGCCGAGTTGAGTTTATCATTGTATTCGATATTTTTATCCTGCAATGAATTCAGTTGTCGCGAGTTGTGACAAATCATTATAACAGACAATGCCATCCACAATAGTAGGAAAGAGAATGATTGCGAATATGTAATGCACATGTATACAATTATGATGTACAGGTACCAAATTCTTGAGAAAATAGATGTTTACATGACTAATGAAGAATAAAGAAAAGGAGAAAAAAAAGAATTATCATGAGATATTACACAGTTTAAAGACAGATCAATGTGCATCAGTCAGTTAATTCGACATCCAGTCAGCCAGTCTCAACAAGGACGGACGAATGGATAAATGGACATTCTTTATACTCCGGCTGCAAGTCAAAAGTATTTTCATATGAAACCTTACACACACACACACACACACACACACACACACACACACACACACACACACACACACACACACACAAAAACAAAACAAAAAACAAACAAAAAAAACACCCCACCAGCATTGTGGTGATGCACTCTACCTGGATAGATCAGCTTGAATTTAAATCAGAAAAATCTGTTGTGACAAAAAAAAAAAAAAAAAAAGAAAAAAAGACTGCAGTACAATACCTGTGTGTGTGTGTGCTTTACAATCATCAATTTGATCAGTTGTCTACCATCGTCTTAAATTCAGTCAGCAACAGTTACTGTTCTTGTCTGTTGTTTAATGTGTCGTATATATTCAATTAGAGTAACGGACAGTGAACATTTCTTTTGTACTGTATTGGCCAACAAACAAGCTGCAGCGTTTCTCTGGTAGGTTGTGATAACATTGATGTGGTCATCACCTGCCCCAGTGATTAACAGAATGCAGCATACTTTGTGAGTATTAGCTCAACAAACGTTGTTCTGAATGTTTTAGGAAAACAGTTCGGCAGATTCCTTAAAGACAATTAGCTACTGTCTTTCGCTGTGAAAACTTCACAGACAGATGGTATTAATCTTGTGAATTTATATTAAACTACTTTGGTAGAGTATGTGTTGTAAGTTGGAATGTGAAATTTTGAAATTTCACAACCAATAGTAAGTGTCTTATGAAAATAAATCTCATATCGAAGATATCTCAGAAAAGAACTATACAATGGTTACCCCAAAACTAAATTGAACGAAAGAACCCAGTATAAATTTTTATCTTCTTTCTTAAAAAAAATGTTGGTTGTGTTCACTGTTTGACTTCTTTATCCTGCAATATAGATGCCAATGACAACAATACTATACATCATAAAATTCCGAAATAGCAGAGCAAGAAAATAAATTTATCAGTGTCTAAGCTTCTGTCCTGTACAATATTTTCTACACATATGTCATCAAGATTGATTAAGCTTTTTACCGTCTTTCATATCATCAATAGAATTTTCAAAGAAGCTCACAGCATCATTGATACAAAGGCCAAAAGTTGGGGAAAAAAAGAAAAAAAAAAGGCCAGTGTGAATCACGTTCATCTCGTGTACAAGAGAGTGGAGTCCTTGTGTCTGTCAAGGGCTATTATCAGGTCTGGGCAAAACGATCCTTCTTCTTTCTGACTGGCAACAGTGGTGCCTCACCGTTGTATTATGTGAATCTTCACTTTTTCGTACACTTCGTAGTGTGTGTGTGGAGGGGGTGGGGATGTTGTCAAGGTGGAGGTGTCGACAGGGGGATAGAAGTCAAGTGAAGTAGGGGAGAAAACCTTTACACACACACATGACAGGCATAGAGAGGCATCACCATAACACAGTCATGTTCCACCATACCTCAGCTCCTTCAGTGTGTGTGGCTGTGACAACCGTGCACAAAAACGCATTGTACCCGGGCGAAATTCTGTAGATAGTCCAAATGATAGTAAAATAAATACGCTTCCTGAAAGGAAACAAACACATATACACTGGTGGCACTGCCGTCATTCTCCCAGTCGGTACCACCCGGATCTCACGAATGGAAATTTATTGTGGCAAAAAGGGATACAAAACACAAAGCACGTTGTCATTGTGTTCTCGCAACAAAACAGAAAGTTGTTCAAGATTTCATGCTCTAGTTTTCTGTTTTCTCTCAAAATATTTACACTGACATTCACACCGGATCCCAGCAGTTTCCTTAGCAAAGTAACCCCCCAAAAAGCATCAGGTATACATATATGAATGCTCCTCCACACAAATGTGTGTAGTGGTATACAGGAGTCCTGCACGGAAAGGTGTTTTACTCTCCCCTCCAATACACCTTAAATGGTGGTCTGAGTGACATGATAAACTGAGATCCCAGAAGTAACATGCTCTCAGCATATGTAAAAGAATTCCTGTGTCTGTTGTTTGATATTTTGTATATATTCAATTAGAGTAACGGACAGTGAACATTTCTTTTGTACTGTTTTGGCCAACAAACAAGCTGCAACGTTTCTCTGGTAGGTTGTGATAACATTGATGTGGTCATCACCTGCCCCAGTGATTAACAGAATGCAGCATACTTTGTGATTATCAGCTGAACAAACGTTGTTCTGAATGTTGTTTTAGGAAAACAGTTCGGTAGACCCATGGTCATGAAT
Source organism: Babylonia areolata (assembly GCA_011634625.1). Classification (NCBI taxonomy): domain Eukaryota; kingdom Metazoa; phylum Mollusca; class Gastropoda; order Neogastropoda; family Buccinidae; genus Babylonia; species Babylonia areolata. The sequence goes on along the minus strand of JAAQRG010326758.1, from coordinate 2,338 downwards.
AACTTGACCTTGAAGGTGTAAAGCTGATAGGTTGTAAGACTTCACTCTACTTGTGCAAACAATTACCTACTGTCTTTTGTCATATAAACTTCACAGACAGATCGGAAATGATCAGGTTTTTGTTCAGAACATGTACTGTAACGTGGAATGTGATCTTTTAAAATTTCACAACTGTTTGCAGGTGTCTTTTAAAAATAAATCTTCTATGAAACAAAATATCTAGAAAATGTACTATATCTAATATAATGGTTGCAATTTTTTTTTAAACCTGAATGAAACCATGTAGTGTGAATCACATTCAACTTTTTCATTACTTTGGAAAAGGGTTTAATACTAACCAAAAAAAAAAAAAAAAAACCGAAATAAATGAATTCAGCATCAATGCTTTCACATTCCACTTATTTCTTACTCTACAAAGGGGTTGGTATAGATTTAAGTGGCAACGGTAATGTACATCAAAACATTCTGAAATGTAAGAGCAAGAAAATAAATTCTGAAGTGTCTAACCTTTTGTCCTAGGACGTACAATATTTGCTACACATATGTCATCAAGGTTGATTTGGCTTTTTGCATTATTTCACATAATCAACAGAATTTGCAAAGAAGCACACAGCATCATTGATATAAAGGTCAAAAGTTGAAAGAAAGTCCAGTGTGGATCACGTTCATCTAGTGTACAAGACAGTACAGGGAGTCCTTGTGTCTGTCAAGGGCTATTATCAGGTCTGGGCAAAACGATCCCTCTTCATTCCGACTGGCAACAGTGGTGCCTCCCTGTTCTCTTCCGTGAACCTTCACTTTTTCGTACGCTTCGTACTGTGTGTGTGGAGGGCTGTGGGGGTGTTGTCATGGTGGAGGTGTCCAGGGGGGGAAGAAATCATGTAGGGGAGCAAACCTTTCCACACACATGACAGGCAGGATAAGAGGCATCACCAGAACACAGTCATGTTACACCCTCTCTCCAATCCTTGTGTGTGTGTGTGTGGTTGTGACAACCATGCACACAAACGCATTGTACCCGGGCGAAATTCTGTAGATAATCCAAATGATAGTAAAATAAATACGCTTCCTGAAAGGAAACAAACACATATACATTGGTGGCACTGCCGTCACTCTCCCAGTCGGTACCACCCGGATTTCACGAATGGAAATTTATTGTGGCAAAAAGGGATACAAAACACAAAGCACGTTGTCATTGTGTTCTCGCAACAAAACAGAAAGTTGTTCAAGATTTCATGCTCTAGTTTTCTGTTTTCTCTCAAAATATTTACACTGACATTCACACCGGATCCCAGCAGTTTCCTTAGCAAGGTAACAAAAAAAAAAGCAAAAAAAAAAAGCATCATGTATACATATATGAATGCTACTGAGTGTAGTGGTATAGAGGAGTCCCACATGGAAAGGTTTCCCAGATCAACATATGTGCAGTGCCTGAACCCCCATTGGGTGTACATGCAAGCAGAAGATCAAATACGCACGTTAAAGATCTTGAAATCCATGACAGCGTATGGTGGATTATGGAAACAAGAACATACCCAGCATGCACACCCCCGAATAGGGAGTATGGCTGCCTACATGGCAGGGTAAAAACGATCATACATGTAAAAGCCCACTCGTGTACACACAAGTGAACGTGGGAGTTGCTTTAACGAACGAAGAAGAAGAAGAAGAAATATTGATGAGCTTTTGAAAAACAACAACAAAAACAGGTTTGCCAGCAGGATCGGACCAGGGATGTTCTGCAAACAGTCTTATCCACAACACCACAGCGAATTTGACGTCACTTGACCAAAGTTTTGTATTAAGCGTGAAGTATATATCATTGTATAGAGGTAATAACGCTAGTTTTTCCTATGTTTACTCCAAATTTCTTATTGGCAGTTAAAGCATTTCCAAAGAAAATGGTAATGTTAGTATTTACCACACACACACACACACACACACACACACACACACACACACACACACACACACGCACACACACAACAAAAACAAAAAACAAAAGCAAAAATCAGAAAAAAACGAACACCAGTATCGTGGTGACGCACTTTTCCTGGGTAGATCAACTTGAATTTAAATCAGAGAAATCTGTTGTGACCAAAAAGATAGACTACAGTACAATACCTGTGTCTGTGTGTGCTATACAATCGTCAGTTTGATCAGTTGTCTACCTTCGTCTAAATTCAGTCAGCTACAGTTACTGTTCTTGTCTGTTGTTTAATATTCTGCATAGAGTAACGGACAGTGAACATGTCTTTTGTGCTATATTTGTTCAAGAAACAAGCTAGTGCATCTCTATGGTAAGTCAGGATAACATTGATGTGGTCATCATCTGCCC
>JAAQRG010326757.1:0-15000 GCA_011634625.1 Babylonia areolata | reverse complement strand
TTGAGCTCATCTGAGTTGTCCCCACAGTTGTCCATGCCGTCACACCACTGTGACTGTAACACCCTGACCGTGTTATTACACAGCCTGGTGCCCGCTCTGGCAGCTGTAACACACCACTGTGACTGTAACACCCTGACCGTGTTATTACACAGCCTGGTGCCCGCTCTGGCAGCTGTAACACACCACTGTGACTGTAACACCCTGACCGTGCTATACACAGCCTGGTGCCCGCTCTGGCAGCTGTAACACACCACTGTGACTGTAACACTCCTGTGTTATTACACAGCCTGGTGCCCGCTCTGGCAGCTGTAACACACCACTGTGACTGTAACACCCTGACCGTGTTATTACACAGCCTGGTGCCCACTCTGGCAGCTGTAACACACCACTGTGACTGTAACACCCTGTGTTGTTACACAGCCTGGTGCCCGCTCTGGCAGCTGTAACACACCACTGTGACTGTAACACCCTGACCGTGTTATTACACAGCCTGGTGCCCGCTCTGGCAGCTGTAACACACCACTGTGACTGTAACACCCTGACCGTGTTATTACACAGCCTGGTGCCCACTCTGGCAGCTGTAACACACCACTGTGACTGTAACACCCTGTGTTGTTACACAGCCTGGTGCCCACTCTGGCAGCTGTAACACACCACTGTGACTGTAACACCCTGAACATGTTATTACACAGCCTGGTGCCCGCTCTGGCAGCTGTAACACACCACTGTGACTGTAACACCCTGACCGTGTTATTACACAGCCTGGTGCCCGCTCTGGCAGCTGTAACACACCACTGTGACTGTAACACCCTGTGTTATTACACAGCCTGGTGCCCACTCTGGCAGCTGTAACACACCACTGTGACTGTAACACCCTGTGTTATTACACAGCCTGGTGCCCGCTCTGGCAGCTGTAACACAACACTGTGACTGTAACACCCTGTGTTGTTACACAGCCTGGTGCCCGCTCTGGCAGCTGTAACACACCACTGTGACTGTAACACCCTGTGTTGTTACACAGCCTGGTGCCCGCTCTGGCAGCTGTAACACACCACTGTGACTGTAACACCCTGACTGTTGTTACACAGCCTGGTGCCCGGTCTGGCAGTTGTAACAGTGCTGCACTCTTATTACCCCATAATTGATTGATTAATTGATATGGATACTTATATAGTGCCTATCCTCAGTTGGAGACCAAGCTCTAAGCGCTTTACAAGCACAGGGTCACTTACACAACAGGCTGCCTACCTGGGTAGAGCTGACTTGACGGCTGCCTTGGGCGCTTGTCATTTGTTTCCTGCGTCATTCAATCAGATTTCGGGTACGCACACATACACACTCAGACAAACATGTAACATTCAACATTTTACATGTATGACCGTTTTGTTTATTCACCCTGCCATGTAGGCAGCCATACTGTGTTTCCGGGGGTGTGGATGCTGGGTATGTTCTTGTTTCCATAACCCACCAAACGCCAACATGGATTACAGGATCTTTAACGTGAGTATCTGATCTTCTGCGTGTGTATACATATACACACGAAGGGGGTTCAGGCACTGGCAGGTCTGCACATATGTTGACCTGGGAGATCGGAAAAAATCTTCATCCTTTTATCCACCAGGAGCTACTGAGATTCGAACCTGGGACCCTCTGATTGAAAGATCAACATTTTATTAATTCAGCTAATGCGCCCGTCAATAATAACAAGAACAATAAACAACAAACAACAACACCAGTAAGAAGGATGATGATGATACCAAAAAGTATTTACAAAGTGCAATTATTTCTTTATTTACACAAGTGAGTCCAAAAAAGAAGGTCAGACTCACAGCAGCCCATTTCATCGCTGAGGTCAGCACAGTCAAACACACCGTTGCACCGTCGTTGGTTGCCATCCCACAGACACAGGCCTGTGTCACACTGAAACCCACTGCAGTCTGAAACACACACCACCCACACTGAAACGCACTGCAGTCCGAAACCCACACCACCCCCCACACTGAAACGCACTGCAGTCTGAAATACAAACCACCACCCACACTGAAACCCACTGCAGTCTGAAACACACACCACCAAGCACACTGAAATCCACTGCAGTCTGAAACACACACCACCCACACTGAAATCCACTGCAGTCTGAAACACACACCACCACGCACACTGAAATCCACTGCAGTCTGAAACACACACCACCCGCACTGAAACCCACTGTGGTCTGAAATACACACCACCACCCACACTGAAATCCACTGCAGTCTGAAACACACACCACCCGCACTGAAACCCACTGCAGTTTGAAACACACACCACCCACACTGAAACCCACTGCAGTCTGAAATACACACCACCCACACTGAAACCCACGGCAGTCTGAAATACACACCACCACCCACACTGAAACCCACTGCAGTCTGAAATACACACCACCACCCACACTGAAACCCACTGCAGTCTGAAACACACACCACACCCCACACTGAAACCCACTGCAGTCTGAAATGCACACCACCCACACTGAAACGCACTGCAGTCTGAAACACACACCACCACCACCCACACTGAAACCCACTGCAGTCTGAAATACACACCACCACCCACACTGAAATCCACTGCAGTCTGAAACACACACCACGCACACTGAAATCCACAGCAGTCTGAAATACACACCACCCACACTGAAACCCACTGCAGTCTGAAATACACACCACCACCCACATTGAAACCCACTGCAGTCTGAAATACACACCACCCACACTGAAACCCACTGCAGTCTGAAATACACACCACCACCCACACTGAAACCCACTACAGTCTGAAATACACACCACCAACACTGAAATCCACTACAGTCTGAAACACACACAACACCCATGGTCAACACTGACCATTCCATTGCATTCAGTTTGGTGCAATTCAAAATACTACTCTCATCCCACTTACAGCAACCGCAAATGATAATCATCATCATCATCATCATCATCATAAAATTCATAATAACACTGCACAATGAGAAGAAGATGCCTTACATTTTGTGAACTCTTAGCTCACACAAATGTATTAATGAAAAGGCAAACAAACGCGTGCACACACACACACACACACATGCACACAAGTGCACACATACACATAAACATACACCTGTGCAAATGCAAGCATACGGAAACAGACATGCATGCATATATGCATGCTCAAACACAGAAACAGACACAGACACACACAGAGACACACACACAAACATGCACACACATCTCCCCCTTCCACACACATACCACATACAGCATGCACACACATGAACACACTGATATGTGAATTAACAACTGAAAGTCAGGCCAAGAAGCTGTGTTTGAATGAGTACATTCTGCAGAGAACAGCACACTGCAGGCCCTACACAGGACCACAGATTTCCCAGTACATTCTGCAGAGAACAGCACACTGCAGGCCCTACACAGGACCACAGATTTCCCAGTACATTCTGCAGAGAACAGCACACTGCAGGCCCTACACAGGACCACAGATTTCCCAGTACATTCTGCAGAGAACAGCACACTGCAGGCCCTACACAGGACCACAGATTTCCCAGTACATTCTGCAGAGAACAGCACACTGCAGGCCCTACACAGGACCACAGATTTCCCAGTACATTCTGCAGAGAACAGCACACTGCAGGCCCTACACAGGACCACAGATTTCCCAGTACATTCTGCAGAGAACAGCACACTGCAGGCCCTACACAGGACCACAGATTTCCCAGTACATTCTGCAGAGAACAGCACACTGCAGGCCCTACACAGGACCACAGATTTCCCAGTACATTCTGCAGAGAACAGCACACTGCAGGCCCTACACAGGACCACAGATTTCACAGAACGTTCTGTAGAAACACCAGGAACAGCAGCAGCGAAGAAAAAATGACTGGAAACTGAGAGCAGATAAAATAATGTAAGCTAAAGACACATATCACAAACTACCAACCACACGTATCACATTGTTATAATGCATGCACCAGCAATTCTATCTCAAACAGAAACACAACAGCTGAACACACACATATCACATTGTTATAATGCATGCACCAGCAATTCTATCTCAAACTGAAACACAACAGCTGAACACACACCCACACATTCTCCCCTCTTACACTACAATGTTTGATACTCTCTCTCTCTCTCAGCACAGCTGATGAATATTCAAATCATCATTATGCACATTTTTAATTTAATTCATTTCTATTTCATAGGCATTACACCCCCATAGTTGTCACTGATAGTGGGTGACGTGAATATATGCTGGTTAAGTATTCACAGATGAAATAGTTTTCAAGGTTTATGTTAAAATAATAAAGTGTCAAAAGAACCATTTTCAAGCTTTAGGTCTATGCCATCAAGAGTGACTGGCTCTCACCTGGTCAATCAAGTGTGACAGGCTGTGACTGGCTCTCACCTGGACAATCAAGTGTGACTGGCTCTAACCTGGTCAATCACGTGTGACTGGCTGTGACTGGCTCTCACCTGGTCAATCAAGTGTGACTGGCTGTGACTGGCTCTCATCTGGACAATCAAGTGTGACTGGCTGTGACTGGCTCTCACCTGGTCAATCAAGTGTGACTGACTCTCACCTGGTCAATCAAGTGTGACTGGCTGTGACTGGCTCTCACCTGGTCAACCAAGTGTGACTGGCTCTAACCTGGTCAATCACGTGTGACTGGCTGTGACTGGCTCTCACCTGGTCAATCAAGTGTGACTGGCTGTGACTGGCTCTCATCTGGACAATCAAGTGTGACTGGCTGTGACTGGCTCTCACCTGGTCAATCAAGTGTGACTGACTCTCACCTGGTCAATCAAGTGTGACTGGCTGTGACTGGCTCTCACCTGGTCAACCAAGTGTGACTGGCTCTAACCTGGTCAATCACGTGTGACTGGCTGTGACTGGCTCTCACCTGGTCAATCAAGTGTGACTGGCTGTGACTGGCTCTCATCTGGACAATCAAGTGTGACTGGCTGTGACTGGCTCTCACCTGGTCAATCAAGTGTGACTGACTCTCACCTGGTCAATCAAGTGTGACTGGCTGTGACTGGCTCTCACCTGGTCAATCAAGTGTGACTGACTCTCACCTGGTCAATCAAGTGTGACTGGCTGTGACTGGCTCTCACCTGGTCAACCAAGTGTGACTGGCTTTCACCTGGACAATCAAGTGTGACTGGCTGTGACAAGCTCTCACTTGGACAATCACATGTGACTGGCTGTGACTGGCTCTCACCTGGTCAATCAAGTGTGACTGGCTTTCACCTGGTCAGTCAAGTGTGACTGGCTGTAATTGGCTCTCACCTGGTCAATCAAGTGTGACTGGCTCTCACCTGGACAATCAAGTGTGACTGGCTGTGACTGGCTCTCACCTGGACAATCAAGTGTGACTGGTTGTGACTGGCTCTCACCAGGTCAATCAATTGTGACTGGCTCTCACCTGGTCAGTCAAGTGTGACTGGTTCTCACCTGGTCAGTCAAGTGTGACTGCCTGTGACTGGCTCTCACCTGGTCAATCAAGTGTGACTGGCTGTGACTGGCTCTCACCTTGACAATCAAGTGTGACTGGCTGTGACTGGCTCTCACCAGGTCAATCAATTGTGACTGGCTCTCACCTGGTCAGTCAAGTGTGACTGGCTGTGACTGGCTCTCACCTGGTCAATCAAGTGTGACTGGCTCTCACCAGGTCAGTCACGTGTGACTGGCTCTCACCTGGTCAATCAAGTGTGACTGGCTCTCACCAGGTCAGTCAAGTGTGATTGGCTCTCACCTGGTCAGTCAAGTGTGACTGGCAGTGACTGGCTCTCACCTGGTCAATCAAGTGTGACTCGCTCTCACCTGGTCAATCAAGTTTGACTGGCTCTCATCTGGTCAGTCAAGTGTGACTGGCTCTCACCTGGTCAGTCAAGTGTGACTGGCTCTCACCTGGTCAGTCAAGTGTGACTGGCTCTCACCTGGCTCTCACCTGGTCAATCAAGTGTGACTGGCTCTCACCTGGTCAATCAAGTGTGACTGGCTCTCACCTGGCTCTCACCTGGTCAATCAAGTGTGACTGGCTCTCACCTGGTCAGTCAAGCGTGACACCTGGACAATCATGTGTGACTGGCTCTCACCTGGACAATCATGTGTGACTGGCTCTCACCTGGACAATCAAGTGTGACTGGCTCTCACCTGGACAATCATGTGTGACTGGCTCTCACCTGGACAATCGAGTGTGACTCACTGTGACTGGCTCTCACCTGGCTCTCACCTGGTCAGTCAAGTGTGACTGGCTCTCACCTGGCTCTCACCTGGACAATCATGTGTGACTGGCTCTCACCTGGATTATCATGTGTGACTGGACAATCATGTGTGACTGACTCTCACCTGGATTATCATGTGTGACTGGCTCTCACCTGGATTATCATGTGACTGGACAATCATGTGTGACTGGACAATCATGTGTGACTGGACAATCATGTGTGACTGGCTCTCACCTGGACAATCATTTGTGACTAGCTCTCACCTGGATTATCATGTGTGACTGGCTCTCACCTGGATTATCATGTGTGACTGGACAATCATGTGTGACTGGACAATCATGTGTGACTGGCTCTCACTTGGACAATCATGTGTGACTGGCTCTCACCTGGATTATCATGTGTGACTGGCTCTCACCTGGACATAGCATTTCATCAGAAGAGTCATGGCAGTCCTCAACCTGGTTACACCGAGCATCCGCTGACACACACTGTCCACTGGCACACTTCCACTGGTCAGCCCCACACACTGTGTGCACAGTTCATCATACTGCTCATGCTGCTGACAGTGTGTCATGCTTAACATGCATGAATCAACAATCTTCATTTCCAGTGTACTCCAAAACACACAGACAGACAGACAGATAAACAGATAAGCAGACTGATGACAGAGAGATAGTAAATAGACAGATTGAAAGGTCAGTAGTCTGATAGATTGACAGACAGACAGACGGACAGACATTAATAACATATATCATAAGGTTGAGAAGAAAAATACTTAAATAGATATAGGTAAACAACTCTTCTGTCATTTTGAAAATGACTCTGCAATTTTTTTTTTTTTTTTTTTTTTTCTCCAAAAAATGAACCAAGGAAGCGGATTTAATAATAGTAATAATTACAACAAGGACATGTTTAAGTGCCTAGTACATACGCAACAAAGCCAGAATGTGTTCAAACGTTAAATGTTCATCACTCAAATATTGCACTTCTTTTTAAAGAACCAAAGACCACTCCCCCCGCCCCCACCCAACACCTTCCCTTTCCACCCCCCACAGCCCACAGACATCACTGACCGCAGTCCACTCCCTCATCACTGCCATCCCGGCACTGCGGCAGGCCGTCACAGATGTTCTTCCATGGAATGCATTCACCACTGCTGCACGGGAACTCTCCCTCGGCACACACTGAAACAGGACCAGTCACGCTCAGTGATGTGCTTTTTTCTCTTTTCTTTCTGCCTTCATGGCAGGCATGTGTACACACGTGAAGGGGACAAAGGCCATCGTGCTAATGGTTCACATGCATGCACACCAACACTTGTTACCTGTCCCTTGACTTCTGCTGATGGTGGGGCACCAGTGAAGAAACGCTACCTCTCTTCTCCAACTGTCGCTCTTTTGGATTCTGCCTGACCCATTCCTGTCCATTCTTGAATATTGCATTCCCACCTCTTTGTCTTCCTCCCTCAAGGCCTGACTAAGCGAGTTGGGTTACGCTGCTGGTCAGGCATCTGCTTGGCAGATGTGGTGTAGCGTATATGGATTTGTCCGAATGCAGTGACGCCTCCTTGAGCTACTGAAACTGAAACTGTCTTCCTCCTCTGTGGCTTCCTCTGACTGTCCCTTGCAAGATGGTCTTTGCAAGTCCTGTTGAACAGGAAAGATGTCCATGCCATTTCATTTTCATTTTCTTGACAACTGTGAGGTCATCATGAGGTCTTATTGCTTGTTGGATCTTGCTGCAGACCTCCCTGTCACATGATCTGTGCAGTGGATGCCCACGATCTTCGTGTAGCATCTGATTCCAGCTGCCATGATCTTTCTTTGCATGTCTGCTGAGAGCATCCAAAGTTTGCGCAAACTGATGAGGATGAAGACTAGACAAGGCAAAGGAGCGTAATAGGTGGATTTTGGCATGCAGACTGATGGTCTTGTTTCTCCTGATGGTTTCGGATTTTGCTTTCACAACAGTTGTTTGTGTAATCCTTGTCACAATCTCAGGTCGTAAACCTTCATCAGATAAGATGGCGCCAAGGTATTTGAATGTATTCACTGTTTCTATATTGTCCTGCTGCCTTTGATGTCTGAAGTGATACCTACACTGCTGTTCATCATTAGTTAGTCTTTTTGGCGCTGAATTTCCATGCCATATGTAGAGTCCGATTTGTTCAAATGTTCCACCAAGCTGGCCAATTCATCTTCACTTCCTGCGAGACCATCGATATCATCAGCAAAACGCAGACAGGTAATCATTCTTCCCCCAATGGAAACTGTGCCTTCATGATTATCCATGGCATCTTCCATAAGCCCCTCAAAAGAGACACTGAAGAGGGTGGGTAATAGCAAGCATCCCTGACACACTCCAACTGCAGTACAGAAGCAGGCTCCCTTGTGACCATTCTGGAGTACAGCACTTCTGGCCTTGTACTGTTGTTTGATCACTTGGACAAGGTTGGCATTGATGTTGTCAATCATCTTGCTCGATCACAAGACAACACGCCACAGCCTGGTGAAGACCTTCTTGAAGTCGACAAATATGTGGTACAGGTTTGGTTGGTGCTCGAAGTACTTTTCACACTCTCAAGTTGAATATGTGTTCCAATGGTGCTCCGCCCTGTCCTGAAACCTGGTGTTTTGTGTGTGTGTGTGTGTGTGGTTGTTTTGTTGTTGTTGTTTTTTTTTGGTTTTGTTGTTGTTGTTGTTGTTGTTGTTTTTTGGGGGGTGTTTGTTTGTTTTTGTTTTTTTATTATACCTTTTTATCTCTTTCCTGACTTCACTGTTCAATTCTCCATGCTTCTGAGCTCCGTCAGCTAAGATCTCGGTTGTGGCCCATGTTTTTTTTGGGGGGGTGATGATGTTTTCCCAAGATTGCATTGGCTGTTTCAAGCATTGCTGTTTTTAGACATGTTCATGCTGTTCTCATCTACAGTTGTCAGGGGTTCAAACTTCCCTCAAGTCATGGCTTGTACCTCTTCCTTTACTGCAGGGTCCTTTGATTTGTCCAAGCTGAACCACAGTCTTGTGAACTTTGGGTCGTTGATCTTAAGGCGCATTCTGAATGTCATCATCACCAGATCTTGGTCACTTCCAATATCTGTCTCATGGAAAGTGCAGGTGCAGGAACCCCTGGTTGGAAACATTGTTGTGGTGTAGGCCACCTGGGCTGTGCAATGTTCATCTTCAAAGTTTTGTGGATGCCAAGAGTGTTAGATACAACCAGATCATTGGTTGATGCAAATTCAAGAAACCAGAATCTCCTTTCATTTGTCAGAGGGTAACAAAAATCTGACAAATTAATTAAAGTAATTTCAAAAAAGGAAAAAGCACTACACATACAAATCACTGGAAGAACATATCACAAGCATGAATTACAGTAAATAAGACAAAATGAAGAAGAGGAATCTTGCACAGACGTGTAAAATTACAGACGGAAGAAAAAAAGGTGGAGGACAGAGGGGTGAGGCATTATTTTGAAAATAGGTGAGTTTTTAGGGCTTAATTCAAGGAAATTAATGAAAGCTTTTGCAGAGAGAAGGGGCTGATGAGGGGGGGGGGGGGGGCTCATTGCTGGTGGTCATCCAAACCTTGGACGTATTCAACAGACTATCGTGCCTGCAGGTATATGTGTACCTGCGGGTAATCTGCCTGAGGCAAGGCAATCTACTCGAGGGTAAGCAACAGCCGGTATTCAGGAACACGAGAGCCTACCCGCGGGTCTACAAACCCGAAGGCAATTTACCCTTACTATCTGCCATGGGTGACAGCCCACGAAGCTGAGGTAAATATGGCGAGTCCTTTTGTTGAGTTTGTTTTGTTGAGGGAAAAGAGGCGTTTTGCAGAGAGCCCATGTCTTGAATACAGGCCCTGATAGTTTGATCTTATCCTTTGTTCGTTTGGCAGTCAAAATTGACGTATTGAGACTGCAGACGTCATTATATTCCATATGACTTACGTATGTAGCTGCGAAGTGAGTGCACTTACAGACGATAAATGACGGAATGCCCGAAATTTGCTGATCATCCAAATTCGTTCATTCCAGAGAATATTTGAATCCGAACTGTTATTTTATTTTATTTTTGCAATAGCTGAAAAGCAGGGAGGACAGTGTGTCAGAAAGCGAAAGACTCCACAAGTTGCTGACTCTCATCAATGCTTAGCCAGCAAAGCTTCTTTTTTTTTTTTTTCCCTAATTGTCCCACTGTTGTACGTTGTGCGGTGCGAAGTAAAAGAGCATGCGCAGAAGGGAATCCCCGGGATTTCTAATTATAGATGATGGGTTAGCTGCCTGAGCGCACTGCGTGTGTCTTGAATACGAGGATAACTTAATCTCCACGTTAAACTGTACCCGCGGGTTCCTACCATGTCAAAGGTAACTTGCCTGAAGAAGGAAGAAGACAAGGCAGACAGACGGACAGAGGGAAAGACAGGAGGGTATCAAACAATAGACAGACCTGCCTGTCATCAGCATACTGAGCACTGCTGAGGACCAGACCAGGAGGAGGAAGCCAGTCCAAGTCATTACGGTGCCACTACAGCCTGTTGCTGGTTATGGGGCTAAGTCATAACAGTGCCACTACAGCCTGTTGCTGGTTATGGGGCTAAGTCATTACGGTGCCACTACAGCCTGTTGCTGGTTATGGGGCTAAGTCATTACGGTGCCACTACAGCCTGTTGCTGGTTATGGGGCAATGTCATCACGGTGCCACTACAGCCTGTTGCTGGTTATGGGACAATGTCATCACAGTGCCACTACAACCTGCTGCTGGTTATGGGGCAATGTCATCACAGTGCCACTACAGCCTGTTGCTGGTTATGGGGCAATGTCATCACAGTGCCACTACAGCCTGTTGCTGGTTACGGGACAATGTCATCACAGTGCCACTACAGCGTGTTGCCGGTTATGAAGCAATGTCATCACAGTGCCACTACAGCGTGTTGCCGGTTATGAAGCAATGTCATCACAGTGCCACTACAGCCTGCTGCTGGTTATGGGGCAATGTCATCACAGTGCCACTACAGCCTGTTGCTGGTTATGGGGCTAAGTCATTAAGGTGCCACTACAGCCTTCTGCTGGTTATGGAGCAATGTCATCACAGTGCCACTACAGCTTGTTGCTGGTTATGGGGCAATGTCATCACAGTGCCACTACAGCCTGTTGCTGGTTATGGGGGGCAATGTCATTACGGTGCCACTACAGCCTGCTGCTGGTTATACGGCTCAGCACAAAAAAAGTATAATGGTAAAGTTTGTAGTGAACCTTACCTGGGAGAGTTGAGGTGGAAGTAGTAGTGGAAGTGGTGGTGGTTGTGCTGCTTGTCGTTGTTGTCGAACTTGGTGTGGTGGTAGTGGTGGTGGTGGAGGTAGTTGATGATGTTGTTGTTTCTGTTGCAGTAGTGGTGTTGGAGGTCGTCACTGATGACAGTGTTGTTGTTGTCGTTACTGGTGTAGTGGTAGTGGTGGTGGTCTTCAATGATGATGGTGTTGTTGATGCTTCTGATGTGGTGGTGGTGGTGGTGGTGGGTGATGATGGTGTGGGTGCCGGTAGCGTGGTGTTCATCACCAATGGTTCTCCAGCAGTCAGCATCAGGTCTGAAAGAAACACCATAACCTTCAGCAATACACTGACATGAGCATACTGCATCGGTTAATCATGACACACCAGCGACAGTGACCATGGTCATAGCTGCAGTGACAGACAGCAGTCAGAGAGACAATAAACACTTCATTTTTCTTTCAGTCAACACTTGGTATGCCACACACAGGGTAGAAAAGGAGACGATGAAGGAAATTCAACAGGTGGTAGCAACAGCGGCGGGTGGTGGTGGCAGTAGTAACAGCAACAGCTGAAGCAGCAGCAGTAACAGTAACACCAGTAGTAGCAGCAGTCACAGCAATGACAGCAGTTAGCAACAGTAGCCAAAACAGTAGTAATAGAAGCAGCAGTAGTAACTGTAGTATTAACAGCAATTAGCAAAGCAGCAGAAACAGCAGAAGTAGTAGCAGCAGTATCAGCATCAGCAGTATTAACATCAGTAGTAGTAGTAGTGTTGTAGTAGTAGTAGCAGCAGCAGCAGTAACAACAGCTGTTCGCAGCAATAATAGCAACTGAAGCACTGGCTTCAGTATCAGCAACAATATCAGTTCATGTCTGTCTGGATTCTCCCACCGTGTCCGACAGATGAGCAGGCAGGCAGGCCATCTGCTGATGTGGGTCCTCATGTGGGAATGGAGACCAGTTCCTGAGATACAAGGATGGGCCCTGTTTTCTCTGATTCCTCTTTTCCTGGATGGCGGCTGCTCTGTTCCACTCGAACGTCTTTGTGCCCTGGGTACACCATTGTTTCCACCGTGTTCTGTCAAGGGTGACATCTTCCCAGGAAGCAGTGTCGATGTTGCAGCTTCTGATGCTGGCCTTCAAGGTGTCTTTGTATCTCTTGAAAGGCCTTCCTTCCTTGGTCACGTTGTCCTTCCTTCAGCTGTCCACAGAGCAGCATCTTTGGAATTCTGCTGTCCTCCATACGGACGTGTCCAGTCCATCGGAGCTGGCTTTTGATGAGTATACACTCAATGCTGGGTGGGCCACACTTCTTCTGGACCTGTAAGTTGGACACTCTGTCTTGCCATTTGATGCTGCAGATCTTGCACAAACATCGTTGATGGAACAGTTCGAATTGTTGGATGTGTTGGCGGTATGGGTCCAAGTCTCACAATAGTAGAGGAGAACACTCAGAACCACAGCTCTGTACACGGCGACCTTTGTGCACACTTTGATGCCATGGGCTTGCCAAAGTCTCTTTGAGAGTCTGCAAAAGGCAGAGCTGACCTCTGAGAAGCGCAACATCACTTCTGCATCCAGAGATCCATTGCTGCTTACAGTGCTGCCCGAGTAGCAGAACTTGTCCACAGTTTTGATTTCTGTGTTGTTGACGACAGATGGTGGTGGAGCACTGGCAGCTCCAGACAGTGAAGGCTGGAACATGGCCTCTGTGCGGCCAATGCACAGTCATCAGCAAAGAGGAACTCTCTCAGAAGAGCCTCAGATACTTTAGTCTTCACCTGAAGTCATTGAAGGTTAAAGAATTTGCTATCTTAACGAAACTGGATGCATACCCCCTTGTCACAGTCAACCAACCAGATACTTCAAAAAAGATGACTCACTTTTCAATGACCTCCCTCAGGACATTCTTACACATCTGCATTGTCATTTCACCATTGTGATCATCATCATAAACAACCCCAAAAAATAATAATTGACTCTTATAAAGTTCTCTATTTAGAAAACTGTTCAAGGTGTTATACATTAAAAAGATTTGTTAAAGTACCAGTATGCAATACACATAATATTCCACATCACAAATGACACCAACACAGAAAAAGAAAGGACTGTCAACCTACACTTTCTCACAATAGCACACTTTCTCTGACTTCGAGATGACGGTGCTGTTCGGAGATGTGGGGATTAAACAAGGTAGCGTTTCAAAAGACTTGGAACACATTTCTGTTTGAGTTATTCACATTGCTATAATTTTGCTGTTTGCTATTGATTGCGATGTTGAATTTGAGGTCAATGCATGACAATGACAGTCTCACATGAAATGCAATCAATTGTTGTCAGTTTCAGCGTCTTCACTGTCGATGTCTTCGCAAATGCTACTGTCATTAACATGATTGTTATTGTCATCATCCCCCTCTGTCCCTCTTCTATTTTCTCTCTCATTTTTCTCTAAGATTTGTGTTGGGAAAAGGCAAGAAACCAACCCCGATGACAAAGGAAATGTTTTTGATAAAATAAAGGGGACATCCCACGCTTTCTCGCAATTGACAGGGAAACAAACACAATCCCACACTTTCTCACAAAGCGCGACCTCCCTCACCCCCTTCCTCCCCCACGATTTATCTCAATCTCTCAAAAAGAGAGAAAGCGTGGGATTGTGAGGAAGCGTGGGCTAACATGGGCCATGGTTCATTGTGCTCCCTGACACTACAAAAGACAGAGACTGTTTCGCTAATTTTATCAACTGTATCATCTCCACTCTTACAAATCCTTTCTGCTACGTGTGAAATTAAACGTACAGGGAAAGGAAATTGCTTCATTTGAAAGAAAACTGAAATCTTAAGATGTTATAGAAAAGCATTTTGCTCTTGTTTTTGATTAGTAAATACTACCTCTTGAAAAAACTTTCTTTCAATCTTGGATTGCTGAGTACTATATGTGACCAAGCGCGCTATGCTTGCTCCAACACTATTCACGCACAAGCCAGAGCAGACGACGTTTTCTCTCCTAACCCTTGCACAGAATATGTGACGTCACTCTGCTTACATCATTTTGTCCTGGCCAGACCACCTGCTGACTGCTCGACCAGTGTCGCGTCGCGATACGTCATTGGCTGAGAGCAAACTTGTGTTTCTGTTCCACAGTATTTAATTATTAGCTCTTTTGTCAGATCAGTAAACTACTAGTATTATATACTGGCAGAATCGTCTTAATTCCATCTTTAAATCTATTCCATTTATGTTCGCCTACGTGAAACTGATTTAACGCAGTTTGTAATTTTCAGCGACGAGCTCGTTAAAACTGACCCTGTTCAGGTGACTTAAATTAAGATTATAAATTCATCTTAAATAACCAACACTTCATTTTACACTCATTATAAAGTAGGCGTTGAGCTCTTTCTTTTGCAACTTATCCGATGCAAATCGGTTCAGTAATCATCTAGAAATCTGTCACTGAACACCTT
>JAAQRG010326756.1:0-18032 GCA_011634625.1 Babylonia areolata | reverse complement strand
AGAGAGAGAGAGAGGTATGTATATGTATATATATATGTGTGTGTATATATATATATATATATATATATATATATATATATATATACATACATACATACATATATGCTTTCTCACACTCCTACGTCTTCTCGCACATTAGAATAAAGCGTGTGGGGTGCATCAGGACAACAGTGTCTGGGTGGCCCATGTGACACACACACACAAAAAACAAACAAACAAACAAACAAAAAAACCCGTTGTATTTCAATCTGGTAATGTTAGCATTTGAAATCAACACTGAACTTATAATGTTGAACGAACTACGAAGAATAGTGTAGATTTCAAGACTGATAAAAGTGTGTACATTATGTGCTTGTATATGTATGTATATCTATGTATGTATATGTGAGCATCTATATGCGTGTATGTATACATGTTTGTGTACGCATATATATATATATAGATATATATATATGTGTGTGTGTGTGTGTGTGTGTGTGTGTTCTTGGTTTGTTTTGCCTGTGTGCTGTGTTAACCCTTTTTGTCAATCTCTCACATTTCCAATTGTGGTTTTCCTCCCTTTCCTTGGACCAGAAAGCATGTTTATTGATGATAAGTAAATGGAAGTGACCCCCCCCCCCTTCCCCTTCTGACAGCACATTGAATTTTAATACACTGAAAATGTAATGGCTATTCATGTTGGAAAATATGAAGAATAGAACCTTCTTTTCAAGGGTGAAAAAAAGTGTCTGGGTGGCTGTTTTACGTCACATGGTCCAGCCACGTCAAACACTGACCAAGCTTCAGATCCGGGTAAGCCACGCACGCACGTACATCTGTGTCAACGTCAGTTGGTATTCCCAAGCACTGATTCTGATTGAGTATAAATTCACCAAGACATCTGAACAGGACCAGGACCTTAATCAATTCCGAAAATCCGCAATACAATCAGATAACAAGTCTCCTGTTACAACGTCGATGTCTGGTGCTAGCGGCCGAAGTGGTGATGAACAGGGAAGTACTTCGTGTCTCTCTCAGTTCCGCTGAGTCAGCGCCATGACGTGTTTCCCATGTCAATGGTGACATCTTGATGACACACATTTACCATCGTTACGTGGGCAAGACCATTCGGCAAACAACAGCGGCAGAAACAACACACACACACTCGCAAGCACGCACGCACCTACACACACAGAGTAAAAAACAAAATAAAAATAGTAAAAAACAACAACCAAAAAACCGACTCGGAACTCGGCATTCATAGTCCGCAAGGCCGATGGGCCTGGCGTTTTGGACAAGCTTAGTGTTATCCAATGCAGAAATATATTCTGGAAAAATAGACTTGATATTATTCAGTTTATCTATTCTTCAAAATGGATGAGTAATATCAGACTTTTTTTTCTGCTGTCCCATCATCTGCACCGTCTCAGTGGCATTACTCCCACGCAGCTCATTTACATTCCCCCATACACAACCACACCCGGGTTCGTCCGTCACAGTTCCAGCGTCGACAGTCCGCATGGAACAATCGGCGTTAGGTCGCCAGGAGGCCACACACCAGAGGAGACTGCACTGCTGCTGAGTCACTTCGGTGGTGTTCAGTGGTGCCTGTTCTGATTTAACGTACTCAGGACACCACCTACTAAGCCCCCTACTAACGACAATAATGGCTTAGTCGCGGAGCCAGACTGAGTGAGCGTCCCTCCCAGAGTGGAGACGGCCACCACGTCCCCCAAACAACAGCCCCCATGAATCTCCCGACACTGAAGACATTGACAGGACTCATCCCAAGCACGGAAGTGGAAGGGTATCGAAATTGAGGTCACCATGAGAGCAGGGCATGAAAGGCCACAGACTTTGAGACTGCTTTGTTTACATTGATGACGATGAAGGAGGAGTAGGATGACGATGTTGCTATGGAGGTCCACTTTAGTTTGGGACTGCGTGACAAGGTTGTACTCTACGCTTCCTGTCGTAATGATATCCCGGCGTAACCAGGCCCGAGAGGTACAGACACTTGCAGTGTTGGTCAGGTTATTAGAGCAACACCCCCAAAGACGCATCCGTGAAATGGATGTTACTCGACTGTGTGGTCCCAGTCTCCCCATTTAAGCCCATAGCACATTCAACTGTGGGTAGGAGCCGGCCACGGGCCGAAAAACCCACCTCCGCTGGGATTCGAATCCGCGTCCTCCCAGCCGTCAGTCCGCGACGCTAACCACTTCACCACGGAGGCTGGTATCAGACGTATTTTGGTAGAAGCAGAGTGTGACTGTGTTGGGATGCTCAATCCTTCTTAGACAGGGAATCTTTCTGTAAGACTGCCAATACAGCGCTGAAAAATGATTTTCAAAATTCATATAGACATGCTCTAGAAGCGAGTAATAGTTGTTTTTTTTTGTTTTCTTTTAATATGCTTTTAAATGTTTGTGTTCCATCGAAATTACAAAAGTTATTTTGGAAGAGAAAAATACATACGTCAAATGCCTGATAATGTTATCAGCTTCTTCAGTTTTGATGTAGTAGAAAGAAATAGGGAGATGCAATGGCGTACCACGAGAGTTATGGTTAAGTAAGGTTTGTTACATGTCTGTGGTTGGGAATGAGTTCCGTTTTATTATGGAATGTCCCCAGTATGGTCAGTTGCAAAAAAGGCAAAGGTATGTGCCGAGAAAATATTTGTCTCTGAGATCGGTTTTTAACTTTTGCAATATGCTGAAAGGAGGAAGAAAAAAAAAGGGAAAAAAAGTTATCTGTAAGTATGTTTATTAAATTTGCAAATGCTATCTAAATATTCTTTTGGCAGTTAAAAGACGTTTCTCAAGTTCCATGTGACGCTGTTATGCATTTGGAAACGTTTAATCTGGGCATGAAATCGTTATTTCGTAGTAATCCTCCATACTCCAATGGGAGTGAAAGGATAATTAAAACTTGAAACGAGGGAGAGGGGGGCGGGGGTGGTGGGGCGGGGCGACGGGGGGTGTACGTCTGTGTGTCTGTATGCATGATATATGCACGGACATGTAGGTATATCTTAAAGTTTATCTAAGTATTCAAAACCTTTTTCACTGCAAATTCTTCCGTGTGTTTTGGCTAAGTTTTGCCCTGCCTTTCTGTTAGTGTGATGATGCCAGGGGGCAAAAGCTCGGAACATTCCTCAGGTGACAAAACTGAACAGACGATATTTTGGGACAGACAGGCTTGACAGAGAGAAAGACACACATGCCTTTTATATATGTCAGTTACTTGAAGATATTGAAACTACAGTTTAAAAACAAACAAATGACATTCCATGAAAATAAACTCGTAAGGGAAAGTCAAACGTATGGTTTAAAAAGAACAAGAGAGGCAAGGCCTTCAAGACTCACTTGTGATACACTTAAAAATAAAAAAATTTAATCGTTAAAATGTGTTCTGTATTTGTTATTAGAAAGCTTCGGGTTAAAAGAAAAAAGAAAAGAAAAAAGTCCTAACGGCAGATTCGAACCCCGCGTCTTCGGATGAGAAGAAACTGTCTTATCCATTACACTATCGTGGCTGCCTAACTGACGTTCAAAAATATAATATTTAAACATGCTTTTTTTAAAGGGCGATAAATCGATTGCGGTATTCGCAGTGAGAACGCTGTTCAAATAATATTATTCTGGTGTATCTTCGGCATTCAAAAAATCTTTTAAGGACAATTAAAAATTCTTTTTAAGTCCGCTGCAAAGGAGACGTGGCTATCGCCGCAATCACACTGCAACATTTGGCCGTTTTCTCTGGATCTAGAGATACAAGTTTAGTTACACCCGATTGACATTGTCGATTCAATTTCTCTTTTATGTTCATTCTAGTTTTATAGTTTTAAAGTTGATATGAAAATTGAGTATTTTGTTAAAATAATAACACGTAGAGCCAAGTACAAGTACTTCTAAACGTTGTATGAAGTGAAAAGGACTTCATTTTGAGAAAAGTCAAGACTGGAATTTTTTGCGTTCCATCAATTCAAGGGTATTAACTCTCATGGTTTATTATTTTTAACTGTGAATTCCGACTGATTCTATGGATATCTTTATGGCAGTTTGGGGCATAATCCAGTAAATGATGAGGCGTTCACAAATCTTTCTCTGAATAAATATTTAACGGTCTCCTTCTCCAACTTTCCATCACATGTTATCATGTATTGTCGATTGAATGTAGGATTGAACGGGCAGGTCAACAACTTGAAACAAAATGGTGTCGTTCGCGTTCGCGAAGAATATGAGCACGCGCTTTGAATATGTATAAATATGTGTACGCAATTGATTTTTGCCCATGCCCTTCAGGGCTCAGCCAATAGAACTATAAGGTCCACTCTTCGTATTGATTATAGTATTTTCCGAAAAAGACCACTTAGGCGAATGAACATAGTGAAAGCCCTGTACACTGAGAGTAAAACACACAAGCTTTTTATGTATTGAGTGTAATTTCAAAATGTAATGTTTAAGATGAGAAAGATAAGTTTAAAGCAAATTAAGTCCCCTAGCATTAATTACAGATTAATTTCCCTTTTTTACTCTCTGCACCAAAACGTTTGCAAATAAATAAAACTTCCATGTTTAGCAAAAGAAGTTCCTGTTTGAACAAAAAATGATGAAAATGACTGCTCTTGTTGTTGTGTCAGAATATCATATCAAAGTGCCAAGTTTAGAGAATAAAAACAAAACAAACAAAAAACAACAAAAAACACACACAAAAAAACAACAGTGAATGCAGTTTGCATATAATTTGGCTTCTTTTTTATCTTTTTTTGTGCCCATCCCTGAGGTGCAGCATTGTCTTAAACAAGATGACTGGAAAGAACCGAATTTTTGACTCACTTGTGTAAACAAAGTGAGTCTATGTTTTAACCCGGTGTTCGGTTGTGTGTGTATGTGTGTGTGTGTGTGTGTGTGTGTGTCCGTGGTAAACTTTAACATTGCCATTTTCTCTGCAAATACTTTGTCAGTTGACACCAAATTAGGCATAAAAATAGGAAAAAATCGGTTCTTTCCAGTCATCTTGTTCCTATTTTTATGCCTAATTTGGTGTCAACTGACAAAGTATTTGCAGAGAAAATGGCAATGTTAGAGTTTACCACGGACACACAGACACACACACACGCACACACACAGAGAACCGAACACCGGGTTAAAACATAGACTCACTTTGTTTACACAAGTGAGTCAAAAATCGCGTTTTCAATAAAACATTGAACATTCGGATTATCGCCACGTCGGACAATTGCTACGTTGAACCAATCCTACATCAGACCATTGCTACGTTGGACCATTCCTGCATCGGACCAATCCTACATCGGACCATAGCTACGTTGGACCAATCCTATATCGGACCAACCTACATCGGACCATTGCTGGGTTGGACCAATCCTATATCGGATCATTGCTACGTCAGACCATTCCTGCATCGGACCATTGCTACGTCGGACCAATGCTACATCGGACCATTGCTACGTTTGACCATTGCTACATCGGACCATTGCCACGTCGGACCATGGCTACATCGGACCATTGCTACGTTTGACCATTGCTACATTGGACCATTGCCACGTCGGACCATTGCTACGTTTGACCATTGCTACATCGGACCATTGCTACATCGGACCATTGCTACGTTTGACCATTGCTACATTGGACCATTGCCACGTCGGACCATTGCTACGTTTGACCATTGCTACATCGGACCATTGCTACGTCGGACCATTGCTACATCGGACCATTGCTACGTTTGACCATTGCTACATGGGACCATTGCCACGTCGGACCATTGCTATATCGGACCATTGCTACGTCGGACCATTGCTACATCGGACCATTGCTACATCGGACCATTGCTACGTTTGACCATTGCTACATCGGACCATTGCTACGTCGGACCAGTGCTACGTCGAACCATTGCTATGTTTGACCATTGCTAGAGCGAGCCTCCGAGTCGTAAGGAAGTTCGTAGGTTTCTGGTATGCTCTATCTACGCACGACACAATGTTCAGTTATAAAACTCGTGGATGCAACAGCTATTGTGTAAATGGTTATTACAGAGCATCTGCCACCTTTCAAACTTATTCAGTATCTGTGTTTCACCACTGTGCTTGAAGCCAGACAATAGAGGTACATAAACGCGAGGATAAAGTCAATTCTGTATATAAATTGCCTGTCTGAGTAAAGTCTGCAGAAAATATATCTTCTTGGAACTCACAATTTATACATGACCTAAACTTTTTAAAGGTCGGCATTTTCACACTGGCCAGGTTTGGGGAGGGTGTTTCTCACAGTTTGTACATTCAGTGCTATGGCCATGGTTTGGGGGGCACGGGGGGAGGGGGGTATCTGACAGTTTGTACATTCAGTGCTATGGCCAGGGTTGGGAGGGTGTATCTTAAAGTTTGTACATTCAGTACTATGGCCAGGGTTTGGGAGGGTGTGTCTGACAGTTTGTACATTCAGTACTATGGCCAGGGTTTGGGAGGGTGTGTCTGACAGTTTGTACATTCAGTACTATGGCCAGGGTTTGGGAGGGGGGTATCTGACAGTTTGTACATTCAGTGCTATGGCCAGGGTTGGGAGGGTGTATCTTAAAGTTTGTACATTCAGTACTATGGCCAGGGTTTGGGAGGGTGTGTCTGACAGTTTGTACATTCAGTACTATGGCCAGGGTTTGGGAGGGTGTGTCTGACAGTTTGTACATTCAGTACTATGGCCAGGGTTTGGGAGGGTGTATCTGACAGTTTGTACATTCAGTACTATGGCCAGGGTTTGGGAGGGTGTGTCTGACAGTTTGTACATTCAGTACTATGGCCAGGGTTTGGGAGGGTGTATCTGACAGTTTGTACATTCAGTACTATGGCCAGGGTTTGGGAGGGTGTATCTGACAGTTTGTACATTCAGTACTATGGCCAGGGTTTGGGAGGGTGTATCTGACAGTTTGTACATTCAGTACTATGGCCAGGGTTTGGGAGGGTGTATCTGACAGTTTGTACATTCAGTACTATGGCCAGGGTTTGGGAGGGTGTATCTGACAGTTTGTACATTCAGTACTATGGCCAGGGTTTGGGAGGGTGTATCTGACAGTTTGTACATTCAGTACTATGGCCAGGGTTTGGGAGGGTGTATCTGACAGTTTGTACATTCAGTACTATGGCCAGGGTTTGGGAGGGTGTATCTGACAGTTTGTACATTCAGTACTATGGCCAGGGTTTGGGAGGGTGTATCTGACAGTTTGTACATTCAATGCTTTGTCCTCCACATGCTCAGCCGGAAACATGTATGATGGTCAATCTTGTCCGACTGTGCCCATCAGAACAGCACAGAAGGCACTGCTGTCCCGACTTATCATGGAGAGTGTCTTCCCAAGTTAGACCCCCACTCTCTCGGCTAAGAGGGCTTTTAACTCTCTCCATACGAACGGCGAAAGAGACGACGTTAACAACGTTTCACCCCAGTTACCGTCATCAAAATATTGCAAGCGGAAGGCTCTTATACTGAAGAGGTGAATGTTGACAAAGAATACCACAATTCTGACGACGGAAGCTAAAGGTTGGGTCATTCAGATACCCACTGGACATCCGAAGGGTCTGTGTAGAGGAGAAGAGAGGACTGGCCGTACTGAGTGAGTTAAAACAGTTGGCGTTGGAGACAAGTCCAAAAGGGCAACTAACCCCAAAGGCTGCAGCACTAAGAACCAGTGCAATCTTGCCTTCTAGTTTTTGAGTCGTAGTCCTTCACAAAAGACTATAAGCTGTCAATTAATTCCCAATTGCAGTTGAGAAACCATTGATCATACATCTTTCTCACTTTGCTGTTGGCTCAACTGAAAGCTTATGTCAGTCTCTGATAAAGCCGAGTGAGCCGGACCCTAATACAATACAATACAATACAATACAATACAATATTCTATCCTGTCTTATCATATAATATTTCTATATAATAAAGACAACAACAATAATGATAATTATATATCATCCGGATTTGAGAGGGTATCGTTCTGAACAGTGTGTGGCTGAACCAGGAAGGTTTAACCCAGGCGTGGGCAGTGTCACATAAGTGAACGATTGACGTTTCATCTTTCTGGGAAATGTGTCACAGTGGAAACCGGTTCTCCCACCCACACGTCAACACTTTGGGCTTCCCCGTTTCTCGGGAAAACTCACAGAGAGGTATTTCTCTCTCTCTCTCTCACACACACACACACCACACACACACACACACACACACACACACACACACACATATATATATATATATAACGAGAGAGAGAGAGAGAGAGAGAGAGATTAAACAAATATTACCGACAAAAAGTAAGCTCCTGTATTTATTCTAAGATGGGGTGTGCGAAGGGGGAAAACAGAACAGAACAGGCAGTCGTCTTACCTCAACCTCCAAACCCAGACAGTACATTCCCCTCCCCTCTGACCCCGCCCTCTCAAAAAGTATGCAGCGACAACACCTCAGTAATACAAGTCCCATCCACTTGGCGTCTTGCAGTCCCTTCCCCCCTGGCCCCCCACCCCCCGACCCCCCACATCCCCCTCCTCATCTCCCCCCCACCACCCCACCCATCCCCCGGCTCGATTCCCCCAACCATCTTCTTCCTGATCCTGTCCCCGGCCCACAACACGTTCAGTTCGGAGAGAAGAGTGACAGTGACTGCTGGCTGATCGGGGACATGCTGTTCCTTGTTTACGGTTACACATCTCGCCTTTCACTGCTTCTTTCTCCTTTTTTTCACCATCTGACTAACGCTGACTACTGACCACTGCTGAGCATTGCAGAAAAGTTGCTGTTCTTTAATGCAGCATTTTATCATTTATGCAATTTTAAGATTTTGTGGCCAGGTTTCACTATTTACTGACCATTATCCAAAATGTGCAGTTTGCATTATGTTAACATCTTTCCACATCATGACTTTTATCTTGTGCGAGATTAATATTGTGATCCCAAATATCCTAATTTGATGCCCCACACCTCCTGAAATATATCCCACCTTATTGCCCCACACCCTACTAACAATATCCCACATTGATGCCCCCCATGAAAAGTGTCCTACTTATTGCCCCACACCCCCTGAAAAGTGTCCTACTTATTGCCCAACACCCCATGAAAAGTGTCCTACTTACTGCCCCCAGACCCCATGAAAAGCCACAGCCGTCAAAGCAAACGTAACCAAAAGAGCCAGAACTTGTTGAACCAGCGTGATGCCCAGGAACCAGGTCTTCAGAGAAACAGGTAGAGGTGAGAGATCCAAGCCTGTATAGACGAGGTGTGTGTGTGTGTGTGTGTGTATGTAGGAAGAGAGTCCTTTTTGGAACAAATTTAATGTTTTACAATTCGTTTATAATCTGTTCATCTAAGGTGATGATATTAGACTGAATTGTTTTACAAGCTTGCTATGAAGAGCGGAGACTTGATGTTAATCAAAACAAAGCCAAAGTTGGAAGAAAAAGTCTACTTCATAATCTGCTGTTAATCAAAATATTAAAATGTGAAAAATTCAGAAGAAGGCGTAAGGTTTCTCCAAGAGAACAAGTGTGCATGCGATTAAATAGTGATGTCCATGTTTCCACTGCTGCAGTGAACTGGGGGACAGATTTGCCTCTTGGTGTTTCTGAAGGGTTTTGTCAATCTATAGGATGCTACATGTTTTGTAGTACAGTTATGAAATCATACACGCTTGTTAAGACTAACTTGAACTATTGCTATTTTTGTAGTCAGTAACAGGAATCTGTATACTTCAGTGATGGTCAAATTAAGAATGATCTCATACTCAACTGTTTAATGACGTGAAATGAATAACAATGAGGTTATGAGAGTTAAGTATTAAACAACAAAAGAGAAGTAATTCTCTCCATTTAAAAGGTACACAACTTCATGTATGCTGCTTGTACTGACAACTAACTATCCCACAAGCAAATCAAAAGTAATACCCAAAACCTTGGAACAAACCCAGACGCTCTCTCGAAAAGGGAAGCTTTGTACCTGTCCGTATACCCATCACCTGGCATGTGCACGCAGCAGCCATGACAGAAGAAATGTGTAAACACTGATAAGCTTTTATTCAAGACGGATACAGTCCTGATTTAGTCTTGAATAAGCTACACTGAAAATGCGGACAATTCAGAAAAAATACATGGCTGTCTCGATGGTTTCTTGATTCGAAATAATAAAAAAACAAAAACAAGCAAACAAAAAAAACCCCAAAAAACAAAACAAAAAAACAACCCCCCAAAAACGGCAAGGCGAATAAAATATTAAATAACAATAAAGAGAAGTAACTCTCTTCATGTTGTTTTGAGCATGTTTCTGGGTTTGTTCCCATGTACCTTGTATTTACATGTTTGCAAGCTGAATTGGTTGCATAAGCAGCACTGACTTAAGTTGCGTTCTTTTTAAATGGAAAATAGTTCAGGTTGATAATTTACTCTCTTACGGTCACCGCACTGACTGCACACTGACATCAATCATCGCCGCACTGACTGCACACTGACATCAATCATCACATAAAACATTAGATATGGATAATATATCATTCATTCATTATGCCCATCGCTCCTGGTGGGGCAGAGGCCATTGACGACCCCTCGCCAGCACACTCTGTTCTGGGCTGTTCTGGCCATTCCAGTCCAGTTGGTCCCTTGCTGCTTCAGCTCTGCCTCAGTATCTCGCCTCCAGCTGTTGCCAGGCCGGCCTCTCTTCCTCTTTCCCTGTGGGTTCCAGGTCAGGGCTTGGCGTGTGATGCTGGGCGCTGGCTTCCTGAGGGTGTGTCCGATCCAACCCCACTTCCTCCGCAGTATCTACGTGGCCACTGGTTCCTGTCCCGCTCGCTCCTACAGATCTTCGTTTCGGATCTTCTCCTGCCATCGGATCTTGTAGATGCGCCTCAGGCAGGTGTTGAAGAATGTCTGAATCATCTGCTGCATCGTCTGTGTTGTCCGCCATGTCTCGCATCCGTAGAGCAGAATTGACTTCACATTGGAGTTGAAGATGCGAAGTTTGGTTTTCATACTGATTGCTCCAGATGTTCTTGAGCATGATGAAAGCTGTTCTTGCCTTGCCGATTCTGGCTGTGACGTCTCGGTCCGTGCCTCCCTGTCGGTCAACCACGCTTCCCAAGTAGATGAAAGACTCCACCTTCCTGATGGGCTCTCCACCGACTGTGACTGGTGTGTTGGCAGTGGTGTTGATCTTCATCAGCTCGGTCTTCTTCTTGTTGATCTTGAGCCCTGTCCTGGCTGACGTAGTCTCCAGGCGGGTGGTCTTGTCCTGCATCTGGCTGTGGTTGTGTGACAGGAGCACCAGGTCGTCAGCGAAGTCGAGGTCGTCCAACTGTGTCCAGAGTGTCCACTGTATACCGTTGTTCCTGCCTGTTGTAGTGGTCTTCATGATCCAGTTGATGACCAGGAGGAAGAGGAACGGTGACATCAAGCACCCCTGGCGAACTCCGGTCTTCACCTCGAAACTTTCGGACAGCTGGCCTGTGTGGGCAATCCTGCAGCTCATGTCCTGGTAGGTGCACCGGATGAGGGAGATGATCTTCTCTGGGACTCCATAGTGCCTCAGCAGCTTCCACAGCGTCTCTCTGTCGACACTGTCGAAGGCCTTCTCATAATCTATGAAGTTAATGTAGAGAGGGGAGTTCCACCCCAGCGACTGCTCCACGATGATGCGCACGTTGGCGATCTGGTCGGCACAGGATTTGTTCCGCCGGAAGGCTGCCTGCTGGTCTCGGAGCTTCCAGTAATGCCCTGTTGAGAACCTTGCCTGGCGTTGACAGGAGCATGATCCCTCGGTAGTTGCTGCAGTCCCTGAGGTCTCCTTTCTTCGGCAGCTTGATGATGATTCCTTCTTTCCACTGGACCGGTACCTCCTCCTTCTCCCAGATCTTGCTGAAGAGGCTGTATAGCATGTTGACAGCTGTTTCCATGTCTGCTTTGATGGCTTCTGCTGGTATCTTATCCGGCCCTGCAGCCTTCCCATTTCTCAGAGTCATGATGGCCTTCCTGATCTCTACCTTTGAGTGTTTGTCGCAGCTGATGGGCAGTTCTGTCTCTGCGGGTGGAATGTCTGGTGGTGCGTCAGGGGCGGGGCGGTTCAGCAGCTCCCTGAAGTGTTCTGCCCATCGTTTCAGCTGTTCCTCGGTTGTTATCAGTGGGTTCCCGTTCTTATCCTTCACTGGCTTGATTGTCTGCTGGAACTTGCCCGTCAGCTTCTTGATCACCAGGTACAGGTCCTTCAGGTTCCCCTGTCCGGCTGCTGCCTCTGCTTGACTGGCCAGGTCGTTGATGTAGTCCCTCTTGTCCTTCTTGATGCTCCTCTTTACATCTCTGTCCGTTGCTGTGTACTTTTCCTGTGCCTTTGCCTTAGTTGCTCTTGTTCTGCTCGTGTTCAGCAAAGTTTTCTTCTCTTTCCTTGTTTCCAGCTTGTGGATGGTGTCGGCAGAGATCCACTCCTTGTGCTGAGTCTTCTTCTTGCCAAGGACCTCTTCACATGTGTCGTGCCAGAGCTTCTTGTTGTGTTCCCACTGTGTCTCGATGTCCATCTCACCATCTTCTGTCAGCTCTTGTAGTGGCTGGAACCTGTTGGAAAGGCTGATCTGGAATGCTGCTTGTGGGTCCTTGTTTCTGAGCAGTCCAACATTGTACCTTGTTCGTGTGTTGTTGGCGTTGGTGAATCTCTTGAGGCGAAGTCTCACTGTCGTCGTAAGAAGGTGGTGGTCTGATGACACATCGGCTCCTCTCATCACTCGTACATCCTGCCATGATCACCTGAACTTGCGGCTAATGCAGATGTGGTCGATCTGGTTCTCCGTGACGTGGTTCGGGGATCTCCATGTGGCCTTGTGGATGCGCTTGTGTGGGAAGAAACTTCCTCCTATCACCAGCTGATTCAGGGCGCACAGGTCTGCAAAGCGCTCACCATTCTCATTCATCTGTCCCAGTCCCTGTGTCCCCATAGTGTCCTCGTAGCCGGTGTTGTCCCTTCCGATCTTGGCGTTGAAATCTCCCATCAGTATGGTTATGTCTTTGGCTCCTCTTCTGTCTATCACTTTCTGTAGTTGTTGGTAGAAGTCATCTTTCTTCTCTTCTTCCGCATTATTGGTGGGAGCATAGCACTGGATGATGTTCAGCCTGATGTCATTCTTCTTGGTGGTAAACTTGGCTGTGGTGATGCGGGAGTTGACAGGTTCCCAGCCGATGAGTGCCCTCTGTGCCTCCGGTGCCAGCATCAGGGCCACACCCTCATTGTGGGGGGCTCCATCCTCTGTGTGTCCTGAATACAGCAGTTGCTCTCCAGATGAAAGTCTCATCTGTCCTGACTGTAGCCACCTTGTCTCACTCAATCCTAGCACTCCGATCTTGTAGTTTTTCATCTCTCTCGCTACTTGGATGGTTCTTCCTGCTTCATACATCGTCCTGATGTTCCATGTGGATACTCGCGTTGTTGTCCTGGGTGTCAGCCTTGCAGCTTCCTTTCGGCTTTCACTGCACTGCGTCATAAGTCTCCGGGACGGAGACCCTTCCTTGCCCAGGTGAATGTTTTGGTTCTTTGTCGTCGATGCTTCTGTAACTGGTCTTTTTTACAGGCAGGGTAGTTAACCCTACGCAAACCCCTTTATCCTCCGGGCAAGGTGGTCCTGCCTTAGTCGCCTCTTACGACATGCATGGCAGGGCGGTGGGTCTATTCTATCAGTGCCCAACCCACAGGGTAATATAATATATATGGGTAATATATGGCACATATAAATTTACGGAAAACGACAATATCATAATTATCCGTTGGTAGTTTAAAAGACATTTTGAAAACGAACATGTTTCTGGGTGCTGATCTGATCTATGTATCCTTTTATTCAAACCGTAGAGCAGTTCCTGATATGAAAAGCTTTATGAAAACAACAACAACAACAAAACCACCAAAAAAACAAACAAACAAACAAAAAAACGTGCGATTTTTCAAACCGTTCCTGCATTTTGAGATCCCAGCAACCTCGTAAACTGGGCTTGCTCAGCACAGTGCAGTAAGTTTTTCACAATATCTGGTCTGACCATTTGTGGCATCTAAAACACATCTGGTTTTCATCCTCTTGTTCTCCAGCCTGAGGACAAGAAGGGCAGTCGTAAACAATACACGAAAAACACAGTCATTCAACATGTTTAGACGTCAACCTAGGCCAACCCATGCCCTAATCTCAGAAGACAACAACAGCTACAGAAACCTTTAACCCATTCAACCCTGTGAGTTAACAGCCTCCAAACTTCCCTGCCACACTGATGTGGAAAAATGTGAGAAAACTGTTCTGAAACTGACAACATTTTCACATCGAAACTAACACTTGTGGACAAGCCGTAAAAACACTGTAGAGTTATTCAGTTCTCTTTGCTTGGGGGTTTATGCATACGTAGGAACGTGGAAATCATTGTAATGAAACAAATTTTGTTGCCATAACAACGCTCGGGGGCAGGGTCGAGAGAGTTAAGGGCTGCCTGTGTGTGTGCCGCCCTAGCAACGCTAGGGGACAGGGTCGAGAGAGTTAAGGGCTGTGTGTGTGTGTGTGTGTGTGTGTGTGTGTGTGTGTGTGTGCCGCCCTAGCAACGCTAAGGGACAGGGTCGAGAGAGTTAAGGGCTGTCTGTGTGTGTGCCGTCCTAGCAACGCTAGGGGACAGGGTCGAGAGAGTTAAGGGCTGTGTGTGTGTGTGTGTGTGTGTGTGTGTGTGTGTGTGTGTGCCGCCCTAGCAACGCTAGGAGGCAAGGTTGAAAGACTTGAAAGGTAACTTAGAGTAAATCATACATACATTATCCAGCCATATATGTGCAATACAAAATCACGGTTGGAGGATAGGCATAAAATAGCATACGGAATGTAGACATGAGACATTTAATAACAATACGCAACTCAACAGTATTTTGATCTAAAATGTCACAATCCATAGCATACATTTTTAGATTACATATCTGATCATTAATTAGTGCTGTTTAATAGCTGAATTGAGGTTAGTGGAATAAGCTGCACTTGGTTCTGTTTGTTTTAAATTTTGTAACACAGAAACGTTTGTCTGAAGGTAAGAGTAGGCAATAATTTTCTAGCGTATGTCTGTTGTCGCTTGAAATGCATTTAGCTTTCTGTCGTGCTCTGTCATTGTACAATTCACTCAAGCTGTCCTTCCTCACACCAACGACCTTACTGCACACATTCACAGTCTTTGTTCACAATATTCTTACTCTTGTCAATATTTCTTTAAAACATTTTTCTGACGGATAACGTCTAGATAATTTTCCTAAGACAAAGAACTCTTGAATGAACTATAGTTGAATATATCTTTGGAACTGACATCTGCAACCATTCTTGACTGAATACATCTGTGAGTCTCTGTCTCAGTAAGCCCAAGAACACACTCTCTCTGCTAACCATGTGAGCCCAGTCCGAGTTTCTCTGGAGTAGATCTGATTCTGGATGGCCAATGTTGTTTCCCACTGCTGTCCATATCCTTCAGCACTGTGTAAACCTGATGCGGCTGGCGGTCATTATTATCAGAATCCTTAACCAGTATTTGAAAGCCTTCATGTAACAATTTATATACAAGGGATAACGGCATACTCGCCAAGAATCATAGTATGTGGTGTGCGATCACTCACATTCAAAAACTTCTTACATGCAAACATACGGATTTTTTTCTATGGATTTGTTCTTTTTTTTTTTTTTTTTAGAATTCCCCATACTTCAGAGGCATATGAGTGAATGGCCTGGATTTTAGTATCAAATAATTTTGAAGAAAGTCTTTTGAGTCATTCCATTTAACGACATGTGCATTCTCAGAACATCAAAAAGAGTTATTTTACCTTTTAAAGCCAGCTGTTTGGTACTTTCGCATGTGCTCATTGCCGTTTCAAATGTGTAACACAGATACTCGTATGTATTAACCACCTCCAAAGGATGTCCATCTATCTGCTATTTTTTATTTTTTTATGTCTCCCTAAGAACCCACCTTTTCTGAATACCATGACTAGCTTTTTTCCGTGTTGACAGTAAGACCAAGTTGTTGTTTTTTACACATCCTAAACATGCAATATATATATATATATATATATATATATATGTGTGTGTGTGTGTGTGTGTGTGTGTGTGTGTGTGTGATATGTAATAACTAATAACATTTAAACTCTTTACTGCTGATAATAATAGGCTTAACTATGCTACATATATATATATAGCTCAGCTACATACTTAATTTTCAACTCTGCTATAGTTATATGCAGATGATACTTCGATGTATGCAGAAACACCAGAGCTACTACAAAATGCATTATATGCAGTGTTTGTTTATTATGAAAAATGGGATCTGAAAATTAATGTAGCTAAAACAAAAGTTGTCGTTTTTTTCAAGGGATAAAATACGAAATATACCATTTTTTGTATAATATATGGAACATTCAAATTGTGTTTGGTTTTCAGTATTTGGGTGTTTATTTCCGTCAATTATAATAATAAATTTACAGTAGCACAGAAACGCCTTTTCGACAAAGCGTCAAGAGCTATGTTTCTCCTTTTAAGATATTGTAAGAAAATTATGTTACCATTAGATGTCAAAATAGAACTGTTTGATAGAATGATTGCACTGATATTACTACATGGGTGTGAAGTATAGTGCCCGAATAGGTCTAATTTGGCATTGCAAAGTTACAACTAAGTTTTTATAATAATAATAATGATAATAATGATGATGTACATTTATATAGCGCCCTTTCTCTCTAAAAGCTCAGGGCGCTTTACATGAAAGAAAAATATTACAAGTGACATAAAACATTCATGACCACTCTTTCTCAAAAACACCTCCCTATGATTATTTTGCAACTGAATAAATCCACCCAGAATTGCATGGTATATGGAGAGGTGGGCCAATATCCTTTAGAAATACAAGCAGAAAGTAGATTGTTAAATAGTTGGTTTAAACTTGTTAATGATACAAATCAGAACAAACTTTCTTACACCAGTACCGTGTTTCTGTGTGTTTTTTTATATTTATTTTATTATTATAATTTTTGTTTGTCTATTTTTTTACGCCACTTACATGAAGGAAACGAGTATAAATCGCCGCTGCTTTGTTTCCAATTAGCCTGTTCTATATAACATTGGTTTGATTAGTTTCTGGATTCAGCAACTTCATCCCACCATTTCACAGGTTTGGTTGAATAACAAGGCACACCAGTGTTTAAAAGACCAATATATGCTAAACGGTTCTCTGATTTAGATGGGGGGAAAGATAGATACATTGCAAACTGTATAAGGATAGTTTTTTTTTTTTTTTTTTTTTTTTTTTTTTTTTTTTAATCATCTCAAAGTTCTGCCAGAAATACAGGCGAAGTTCAGGATGTCAAATCACAAACTTAATGGGAGATAATCAAACATCCCCCATGAAGACCGTATTTTGTACAAAGTGTGAACGGAGGGACATTGCTGACCAATTCCATTACCTCTTTGATTGCCCAAAATTTTGAAGGGGCAAAAAAACAAAAAACAAAACAACAACAACAACAACGAAGAAGAGAAACTGGAAAAAGACAACAACAAATGTCTTAAAATTCCGTTCATTATTCACTGGCACAAAGAAACGATTGTTGAACCACCAAATCATATTCCGAAAAATAGTGGTGTATGTTTTCTGATTTAACTCTTCAGACAAAGTGCATCTCTCTGAGTCAACATGGTCACGTGTTTTGGCTTTTGTTTTATTTCTTTTTTTTTATATTGTCTTAATTGCAGTGGATTTGTTCTTTTGCTTTGGGCCAGATATGTATAAATGCCCACTCACTTCTGTCGGCACTGTATACATTGTACAATGCTTTATCGCTCGATGTTACTTTAGTTTTTCCTTCTTCTTTTCTTTTCTTCCTCAAAATGTAATATGTATGTGTTAATAAAACAGTTGGTGTCGCCACTGTTTAGCACAATACCAAATTTTAATGTTGTTCATGTTTGTATAAGTTACATAAAATATGGTGCAGTCCCACGAGGTTTACTGAAAACAAAACAACAACAAAACACAC